>JAHWFP010023084.1:13825-25159 GCA_023313725.1 Lithobius niger
CATCATCATGAACTACAAAGACACCAGGATGGCTTGGCCCACTTGGACGTTGATACTTCTTGTCTTCTGGCAACAGCTCGTTCCCATACAGCTGAAATCGACATCCAAGGCCTCCGGCACTACCATGGCATGCTCAGCACTGTGCTGAGTCCAGACCTCGGCAATCATCTTATGGGCTTCCATCCACCCAGTCTTGATCCCCTCATGATTCATCTTCCTCCTTGCCTCGATCAGCGCCAGCCGATTCCACCTGTTTCAGGCGTTCCGCTTCTATGCAATCTTCTTCTTGGGCTTCGGGCTTGCAAAAATCTTCCCTTCCATCTCGTGTTAAGCTATCTCTCTTTCCCCCCCCCCCCGATAACATCCTCTGAACTTCAGCCGTGGTTCACATCAGACCTTGTCGAGCTCCAGCATCTTCAAGCTCTCAGTCCTTCACAACTGCTTCTTACATTATAACACCATGGTCCGCAGTTTCTTATCCGATGCCTTTCACGATCTCAGCACCTACGGTATGTGCACTTTGATGACACCCCACTTTCATACCGGAATTTTCCTGGGATCTCCCATTGCTCGGACGCTTCCATTTACCAACTGTCCTGTTGCCCTTCTTGTCCTGAAATAAACAAATAAACAACACACCTTCATTCGTACCCCTCCCTCAAGCAGCAACAAGATGCCTCCTCAACAAACTACCTTGCTGTCTTGTGGAAACACTCTGTAAGGGGTTTTTGGCCAAAACCCTTTTGGAGAGGATACCGGGACTCCAGCTGTCAAAAAAACCTCCGGGAAACTTCGTTTTAACGAACTCACAATTTTTTTCTCCAAGTCTTGGTGCCCCCGCCCCTGACTTGTCCGACCTCCAACTTCAAACCACTGTGTCTACAGGAGTTACCAACAGAAATGGCCCATCATAGAATTTCTTAATAGCCACAAATATGAACTTTCATTCTGCAAAAACAGAACTCAAAATTTCCATCTCGTTCTCCAGCTACAAGCTTAAGAAAAAGTCATCAAACTGTGCCGCGACGCACTCACTTCCGGTCACTGTAACTCCAACCAACTTGTACAAATGTAATTATTTCTTTTCGATTTTAATAGGCATAAAGCCGACCAAGTTAATCTTAGTTGTGGAATAGAAGGGGCTTCCTTTGCAAAGGTACTTAACCTCATAAATAGGATGTGAACATGTCGAATGTGATTTTTATCTGGTTGTTGCATGCACAAATATGTGAAAAATTTCCCACTTCCATATTAACTAAGTTCTGCCACTGCAAAGTTAATGCCTCAACTTTAAATGCGTTCTAGCATTTTTCACTACGTTAATTATTTACTCGTTTGTTATTTTAACTTGCCCCCAGTACCCAACCACGTATCCGAACTTCAAAAAAATATTTAACGGCAATTTTACCGGACGCAACCTTTTTTTAATGTAAATATTTCCACGAAAATCGCCGAGGGTGACCACCCACTTTCCCAATGCAATACTAGCTTGCCCATCCTTCTATTAAAGTAACCCATTAAAAAGATGTGTTTTCCATAGCCAAAAACAAGTATTCTGTGCAAAACACTTCGCCCCCCCCCCCCCAGTATGTGATGCATAACAATAACATCGCAGTTTTGGATTTCATTGCTTGTTTAATTTAGCCACAGTGATTTATTCACTGTAGGAGCATCTCTAAGAGCTTTAAAATCCATATTATTTTATTTTTACTTGTAAATAGGCCTTTTCCCAAAGTTCCTTTGTGTCAAACACAAACTGGCCGTTATTCCCCAAGCCCCAGTCCCCAAGTCGGCAAACCCTTTGCTGCTTGCATCCACCAACCAGCAGTCAGTATTTCCTAAAGTTCAAGCCCTCCCCCAATGACAGAGAGCAGCTCCAAAAGTCCCTTTGTCCCTCTGCTTGAGTGACAGCTGACTGTCCCTCCATCTCCCATTGTTCCCCACCTCTAGAGTCCCCCATGTAGTAGCTCTCCAACAGGGAGGCGGTTTCCCTTCTCCTTCCGGTCTGACTGCTAGCATAAAACCCCCACAGCCCAAAGCACCCACAGCACAGCTCACAGATCTCAAGCTAGGAGGTGGTCACGCCGATCGGGATAGGAACGATGCCGTCCGAATGTTGCCATGCTGGCCACTATGGTTGTGGTTCGTATCGTGTAGTTTAAAATTGAAAGTTTTATTTAGGAACCCCAAATCTAAATTCTTAGTTTAATTTTAAAGCAACCCCTAGTTTGATAAATTTATGATTTAACTTCGTACATCGGCAGTTTCTGAACTTAATCATAAACGTCAGGGTGGTTCCCTTCCTGAAAACCAAGTTTATCTGACTTATTTTAATTAACTTAATTTAAGTGAAAGTCCTGCTTAAATTGCTAGGGCTCCCGTTGAGCCGATCTAGTTTAGATTTAACTGGAAGTTTAGTTGAGTTTGTGGGAATTTGAACGCAAACAACATACTGTAGGCCTAATTGTAACTTGCGGCTGCATATTATTTTTAGGAGGTTGAAACAGACCTAAGTGAACTTTCTTGATGTAAAAGATTGCTGTTTTCTAAACGCCATAGTTCGTTGTTGAATTTAATCATGGAAATTCGTTGCTTTATTTAAAGCTTTCAAATGTAAAAACTCGTGTGAAAATCTAAAGTGCTTTTTATATTTTGTTAACTGTCTATAAATAAAACCGAGAGTTTTAAACGTCAGTTGTTTTTACCCCGTTATTAATTGTAGAGTTAAAATATTATGTAAACCCCCTTTTATTCTTAACTCAGGATTTTCTGCAATTAATGTCACTCCACCTGGTAGCAGCACGTACCGTGTAAAATAGTACTTGTTAGCCTATTTAAATTGATAGGATATTTTCGCTCCGTTCCCTACATCGGGCCCGTAGCCACGACTGTGCTTTGATAAACCAACGAAACACCGAAAGTATTATTTTTAACAAGACCGAAGTCTACCTGATATCGGGGATGTTACTAGCACCTCAGCCGTCGTAGCATCCGCCGTTATAATTTGGTGGCAGCGGTGGGATCAACAGGTGCTGTTCTCAACAAGCGTTTCCCCCCTTCAATTGCTGTTGAAGAACCCTTCAACTCGATGTCCGCAACTCAGCCCAAATAGTTGCCCGAAAATGATACCCGTGATAAGATGATAAGACTTACCATGATAAGATGATACTCCGTCAACATAGTCACCCCATCCGATGTCTGTACTGCCGTCAAAAACAGTACTTTCCCCCGCCCCAGCGTCTGCAACCGACCCTGGAGCCGAGAAGTGAAAGCCGCAGCTTTGCCGTAAGACGAAATCTGCCCCCTGCCGTTTAGATGCCAGCATCTTGCCGCCGCCGGTGAGGAGGATCCGCCCACCCCGGGACCAGGAGCTCCGTTACCGCCAACAGTGGATTGTGGACGCCCATACTCAGTTCCAGTGAAGTAGACGTTCTACTAGTAAATTTTGGGCAAGCCTTTTCAAGCAGTGGTGGAGGATTGGATTAGGACTTGACTGACCGCTCAGCGATTGAGTATTTGGGTAAGTGTACACGAGATATGCTGTTGGCCGCCAAGCCTAGTGTTATAATTAGATGCATTTTTTAAATGGTTTAGTTGTTCATACACCAAAGCTAGGAAGGTCTGAAAGGTATATTTTATGTATGTCTTGATGGATTTGGGAAAGTTGTTTTAATTTTAAACTCACTTTGCCCTTTTTAATGTAAAATTAATCGCGGCTGCTTTTAATTTGCAAACTTCACGTATACAAGCTGTATTTTGAAATCGTTAACGTTAAAACCCCAAAATGTCGAACCTAAATCTAGACGACATTATCAAAGACATCCAATATAAGGATTTAAAGAAAGTCTGTACTAAACTAGGCCTTACTGTCACAGAAACCAGACAAGAAACTGTGATAGTGTTGCAAAATGCTTTAAATGAACATCGCTACGAGTTACAAGAACTGTACGATGAATTAGCTCCGGCTATTGAAAAACGAGAAGCCTTTATACTACAAAAGCAGGAACTGGCCAGTAGAGAAAAAGAACTAGTCTTAAAAACAGGAGAGTTAAGACTAAAAGCCTTAGAAATCGCTGACAGCGAACGAAGGCGGGATCTTGAACTAGCTAAAGCCGACCGTCGTCGCGCTCACAAATTAGCTATGCAAGACCAAGCAGCCGTAATTAAAGACCGGGAAGCAGTTCTTAAAACTCAAGAAGCTGTGCTTACCGAAAAGAGGAATTAGAAAAACTTAAACTGCAGCTCGAATTAGCTCGCCTAAATGCTGCTAGTGTTAACGTTAACGCTCCAGTAGGAGCTAACAACGCTCCCCCAAATCCAGTAACGCCCGTAGCTAAACACGGGAAAATTGCTGATGTTGTGCGTTTGGTTACAAAGTGGAATCCTAAATATTCTTTCAGAAATAATATTCTTCTTTCTTTAAAATATTCTTTCAAAATACAACCCAAAATATTCCAAAAAACCAATGGAGTACAGGTTTATTGCCCGTCATGGGAAAAGTTTTAATCAAAGTTTGTGATCAATTAACGGAAGTAGAAATGCAGGATTACGATGTCGTCAAACTTAAATTACTTGACAGGTTTGTTCAAACTAATGAGTCGGTTCAAACGGCCTTTCGTTCTCTTGAAAAAGAAAGTGAACAGTTGTATCAAGATTTTAGTTTTGAGTTAGAAACTTTATTTTCTCGATGACATTCTTTGGCCAAAGTTAATGGGGAGTTAACAACCTAGTTAACTTGATGCTTTCAGAGCAATTCATGAAATCTTGCCCTGTCCCCTTGCGCAAGTGGTTGCCCGACCAGGTCCGGACTGGCAACTTGGCCGAAGCGGCAAAATTGTGTAATGAATACACCACCCGCAACAAGCAAATTGCGATTGACGCAGCTTCACGTGTAGCGAAAACCCAGTTCAGTACTGGTTCCACAGGTAATGCTTCTGAAGCAACCTCCAACCATCGTGGGGGCAACAGAACCCACAATACTGCAGCTAAACCTGCTGGTTTTGCAGTTGCAGAGAGTAACAGTGACGTTCCTGGTGGGGATTTTGCCAGTAGCAACAACTCAAATAGAGAGTTTGATAAGCAACGTAAACCATTTACGGGCACGTGTTTTTTTTTGTAAAAAAAATCGGACATAGACGATCCGACTGTCGTTTACGACAGGCCCAAGAAGTCTCAGCTCCAGGTGCTGAGTGCCATTTTGTTTCCAACACCCCCCCGAAGTCGTGTTGTCAAAACATATTCACGAGTGGACCGTGAATGGTTCTAAGTGCCTCGTACTTAGAGATACAGGTTCTTCCCATGATATAATTGCTAGAGACTTAGTCAAACCCGAGCAATTACGGGCGAATACACGCACTGTCATAATGCCCTTACCGATCACACAACGGCACACGCCATGGCCTTCATTGATGTACAAACCCCGTATGGGCCTATCCGCACGGAAGCCCTGGTGTCCGACTACATGGGCCCTCACTTTAAAATGTTGCTTGGAGTGCCATCCCAAACCATCCTAGAAGAGAAAGGTTTGCATTCCCTCCCGTCTTATGTAAACGCTACCACGCGTGCTCAGGCGCTTGCCGCCAATCAGTTGCCCATCGTTAAACCTAATTACCGAGAGGTATTAAGTGAGAGCGATGAGGAGTCCTGCAGTGATAGTGACTCAAGCGTGACGACCACCCTCGAAGCCCCAAGCGGTTTCGTGAGCGCTAAAGCAGACAATTTAGACGCTGCTATTCTTGGACCACAGTCGGAGCAATTTTCAAAGTTGTTAGACATTGACAAGAATAAATTCGCTGATTTACAACGTAAATGTCCCTCGTTACAGTTGTGTTGGAAGTACGCTGAGATACCTGAAAGCCAGCAAGACGAAAATAAATTGTTTTTCGTGGATAACGGTTTGTTATTTCGCAAACCTTTTCGCCCTGACGGTAGACCGTTAATTAAGAGAGAGTTAGTTCTTCCCAAGGAGTGTAGGAGTTTAGTATTAAGCACTGCACATGCTAATGCATGGGCCGGCCACTTAGGGCGTTCGAAAACTAAGGAAAGAGTGCTGACTAACTTCTACTGGCCTAAGTGCTTTACCGATATTGAGACTTTTGTAGCCACTTGTTTGACCTGCCAAAAAAATGGCAAAACTGGGCAAAAATTTGTTGCTCCCATGGTGCTCGTGCCCATGGACGGTGAGCCCTTCAACCGATATATTGTGGATATGATGGGACCCATCAGACCTACAAGCAAGGCCGGATTCAAATACATTTTGTCGTTATTGGATCCTGCAACAAAGTTCCCTGAGGCTGTAGTTTCACAGCTAAAAAAAATCTACAATTTGGCATAATCCGGACTCGTATGGACATTAAATAGCGGGTTACCTCATTTGACAGTTTTCTTTTACACCAAATTAACTTTGTAAATTCTAGTGTGTTTCTTGATTTAAATGTCTTTTGCTCAATTCTCTGGTTGCTTGTACAATATTCCTGCACGAATCAGCAAGGACAGCAACTAGTTAATTTTGCAAAAATAGTGTTTCTTTTAATTTTGTAACTTTGAATTTTACTTAAAATTTTCTAAGCCACAAAAACGTTGGTCCCCCAAAAATACAAAACGGCAAAGCTTATTGTTGTAAAAAGTGTTTTAATTTTTTTCTTGTGGATCCGGGGATAGGACACCATCCTATTGGCCTGATAAAAACCGAGTAATGCTTAAGTCGTGTTGTTCTTGAATTACTTTACATGGCTTGCCAGTCTTGATAGTGGCATGTCTTGTGTGCACTGACCTTTTCTGTTTTAGCTTCCATTTTGCGTTCACCAGGAACCCCAAATGGAATCCTTTGCGTGGGGGCCTGTAAGGGCTTTTTGGCCAAAACCCTTTTGGAGAGCATACCGGGACTCCCGCTGTCAAAAAAACCTCCGGGAAACTTCGACTTCAACTTGTCCGACCTCCAACTTCAAACCACTGTGTCTACAGGAGGTACCAACAGAAATGGCCCATCATAGACACAAATATGAACTTTCATTCTGCGAAAACAGAACTCAAAATTTCCATCTCGTTCTCCAGCTACAAGCTTGAGAAAAAGTCACCAAACTGTGCCGCGACGCACTCACTCCCGGTCACCGTAACTCCAACCAACTTGTACAAATGTAATTATTTCTTTTCGATTTTAATAGGCTTGCATTGCCAAACTGCTCCACCAACCAGCAGTCAGTATTTCCCAAAGTTCAAGCCCTCCTCCAATCACAGAGAGAAGCTCCAAAAGTTCCTTTGTCCCTCTGCTTGAGTGACAGCTAGCTCTGTCCCTCCCTCTCCCATTGTTCCCCACCTCTAGAGCCCCCCATGTAGTAGCTCTCCTACAGGGAGGCGGTTTCCCCTCCTCCTTCCGGTCTGACTGCTAGCATAAAACCCCCACAGCCCAAAGCACCCACAGCACAGCTCACAGATCTCAAGCTAGGAGGTGGTCACGCCGATCGGGATAGGAACGATGCCGTCCGAATGTTGCCATGCCGACCACTATGGCTGTGGTTCGTATCTTGTAGTTTAAAATTGAAAGTTTTTATTTAGGAACCCCAAATCTAAATTCTTAGTTTTATTTTAAAGCAACCCCTAGTTTGATAAATTTATGATTTAACTTCGTACATCGGCAGTTTCTGAACTTAGTTAATGGTTCCCTTCCTGAAAACCAAGTTTATCTTACATATTGTAATCAACTTAATTTAAGTGAAAGTCCCGCTTAACCCTTTAAGGACTGCATGCGCGCTAAGACCTTATAACTGACTTGTACAAAAAAAATCGCAGTTTCTCACCCGGTTGAGGTAAGGGAATGAAACCTGTGTCATATTTATCCTTAATGATCTGGCTTTCACATCCCAGTTTAAATGTTACTGTAATTGGCTGGAAGTTTTCGATATGACTTGTAGAAGAGCTGTAAACAATGATTATACAGCGGGCGCATTCGGGCGCACCCGTCCTTAAAGGGTTAAATTGCTAGTGCTCCCGTTGAGCCGATCTAGTTTAGATTTAACTGGAAGTGTAGTTGAGTTTGTGGGAGTTTGAACGCAAACAACATACTGTAGGCCTAATTGTAACTTGCGGCTGCATATTATTTTTAGGAGGTTGAAACAGACTTGAGTGAACTTTCTTGATGTGAAAGATTGCTGTTTTCTAAACACCATAGTTCGTTGTTGAATTTAATCATGGGAATTCGTTGCTTTATTTAAAGCTTTCAAATGTAAAAACTCGTGTGAAAATCTAAAGTGCTTTTTATATTTTGTTAACTGTCTATAAATAAAACCAAGAGTTTTAAACGTCAGTTGTTTTTACCCCGTTATTAATTGTAGAGTTGAAATATTATGTAAACCCCCTTTTATTCTTAACTCAGGATTTTCTGCAATTAATGTCACTCCACCTGGTGGCAGCGCGTACCGTGTAAAATAGTACTTGTTAGCCTATTAAAATTGATACGATATTTTCGCTCCGTTCCCTACATCGGGCCGGTAGCCACGACTGTGCTTTGATAAACCAACAAAACACCGAAATATTATTTTTAACAAGACTGAAGTCTGCCTGATGTCGGGGATGTTACAAGCACCTCAGCCGTCGTAGCATGCGCCGTTACAACTCGCTCATTATATCTCCGACCTTTTCATGAGCCCCGATCTTATTGTGCATCCTCACTCCTACGATACCTTGTCCTCTTTTGCGGTTTTCTTCAAAGACACTTTCTGTGCTCTACACCGATCGTTGGACGCACCAGCTGTTTGGCATCTCCTCCTTTTCTAATTCCAGCAATGTTCGTTTCCTTCAGCTAGACTGTCCTCGGATTCATGATCCACAACTCCTGTTTCGTACTACATCCTCTTCCGATCCGCTGTACCTCAGCCATGGCAGTCCTGCGAACTACATCTTAGACCATCCCAGTCCTGGGAATCACGTCTTTGCTCCTTCAATTTCATCCACATTGAGATAATGGAACAGGCATTATTGCTTGTCTCTTTCATTTCTCAAGCCCAGAACATGATTGCCATCCATTCAGTTGTGACCGAGTTCTCCTGCTACCAAGCTGCGACCACGATCTCACGTTCCGATGACTAAGCCTCACCGATCCTCACCATCCACGGCTTACAATCCCTACTGGGTCGCCTTCAACGTCTCTATGCGAATCGAGATCACTCTAGCCCCTACCTACGGTTACCGATACGCTTCATTAGATTGACCGATTGCCGTTCCCCCCGGATTAACCAATGCTCTGCATCCTGTCCTCATTAGTCATCTGCCGGTCACTTTCTTCGATTACCCAATCCTCAAGTCGATACTGTTGTATGGCAACTCGGTCCACAGGCCTCGTAGCACGGGTACTCGTAACCCTGCCAACCCCCCCCCCCCCCTCGTTTGACGAGATCTGCTAGTTGAAAAACAGGTAATGTATATTTTCGATATAAAATAAAAACATTAAAATACCAGGGTATGGCCTGGTTGATATTTGTTTTTGTTGCTTAACCGAAAATATACATTACCTCTACCCGGCCTCCCCTCTTGGTCTCCCGGGTTAACTCTGACTGGAAGAAATATGAATAGTGATCCTCTCCGATCGTTTATATAGGGTGCTACAAGCCTAGCAAGGAAGCCAACAATCTTCGCTAGAGATTCGAGCTCAATTAGGGAGGAACTGCTAGTTTGTGAACAGGTAATGTACAGCACAGGCACTGCGGTTAGGCAACAAAAACAAAAAATCGACCAGGCCATAACCTGGTAGCCTATTTTAATTTTTTTTTTCTCTTGAATGGTTGGGCAAATAGTTGCATTAGGTACGAGAAGATCTCAAGAATCCTGTTAGGGATCAAGTCACAAAAGGAGGAGGAAGGGTGATCATTAGCTGGTTGAAGATATGAAAAGACTTGACGTAAAGAGGCTGAACGTCGACGTAACGAAAGGGTTTTACTGGTGAAGGGTGGTCGTGGCAGGCACTACGGGTTAGCCACGAAAAGAGTCCATCGTGGAGGGTGACAGCCTCCATATGACGGTGAGCTGTTGCTAAACCAGACAACTTTCGTGTTTGTGTCGTGGGTGACTTGGTTTTGGCCCAGACAGTTGAAAAGGAAGGCTACGGCGTCCATCTGGTGGTTGGTGTCTGGGTCACGAAAAGTTGAACGCGGCGAGAAGGATTGCCGTTTTCGTACCATTTGATTTTTCGTCAAACGTTGCAAGGGGGTAGAACATTCACAACCGAGGTAGGTGGTTCCACTTGACACCTTTGGTGGGTCCATTCATATCACGAAAGGGTGAACTGGTTCCTGCCAGACTTCAGCTTTCGTGTGTTGATGGGTTCATTATCAAGTGTGACACAGTGAAGAACGTTATGACCCATGATGGCTGCATACTACCCTTGTCATGGCAACTTTCGTGTTATGAAAGGGAGAGGGATCAGGGGGATGGTGGCTTTCGTGTTCCGAATGAATTGTCACCAAACGTTACACATGGAGGAGTGTCATTTCCTGTGGTGCTTCGTGCGGCGATGTCACCAAAGGGGAGGATAAGCCACCAGAAGACTGTTGCTTCCGTTTGGGAAAACTTAGCCGAATTCCCAGTTGTTGGAGATCGACGCCTTTCGTGATGCAGATCGTCGATGTATGACGGCTTCGGTTTCGTGGCCAGATCAATGGCGTTGCCTAAAAGACTGCGGCCTTCCTAGATCGGCGTTCGAAATCGATGAAAGGAAATTTATCAAACAAAGCACTGGTTAAAAAGGAAGCGAAAAGAGTGTTGACTGGCAGGTCCAACCTTGAGGGATGCCAGTCATGACAGTTCATGATGGGAGGGTGGAAATTTGATAAATTTGATAAATTTGATTTGGCAGCTTCCAGTGCCGCCAAAATGAAAAGGAACTTGACATAAAGAGTCAGAGAGTGGTACCTTTTTGTTGGTCCAGTCACGAAAAAGAAAAACCCAATGGGATGACTGCGGCTTCCAAGGGAACGGTGACACCAAAAAGCGCTGCCGGAGTGAAAGAGCTTTCCGGGGTCCGTTGAGCCACACTACGTGTGAATTACAAGGCACGAAGAGGGGCGAAATTAAGTGGGTTGGTGTTAGGCATAACAAAAGAGGGGACCATGCCTCCGGAGTGTCCGATCAATCACGAAAAGGAGTTGGAAGAAAAAGGAAAACTAAATCCATTGGAGCGGGATCGAGAAGCAGAGACCGATTGATGGTTATGGATGGGCTGGGGACAGGAAGATCGTGCCGGTTTCATTTCAGAATAATTTGTGAAAGCCGATGGGAAAAAGGATGCAAGGTGGAAGATTGAAAAATGTCACACGTGACTCACAAAAACGCACACTTTCACAA
>JAHWFP010023086.1:4651-23782 GCA_023313725.1 Lithobius niger
TCTACCCCCCCCCCCCCCCATTATTTATTCGACTCTTCATTTTTTCCTTAATTACTTTGGTTTAGTTAACGTTTAAAATGGAATCGCTGCAAACACCGATTTAAAAGAATCTGCTGTGCATGCAGATCTGCCAGGATTGACTTAACTTTTAAGGAATGATACACTATTTTAGAGGGAAGAAGGATGTCCATATCTCCCCCTCCCCCCACCTAACAATTGTGTAGCCAATAATTGCATCAACTGAAGCATTCTTGGATCATGGGGGAGGGGGCGGAGGTCACACTCCTTAGTCACACTCCATTGAAAATATAAATAAAATGTGGGACCAAAGACAGAAGAGAAGCAGCCCCAAACCCCCGACTGGCCGGCTAAAAAATGGTTTCTTTTGCCTAAGAAAACGTAAATAACCTGTTAATTTAGCATACATTGATCCTCAATGGGAAACTCGTTGAGGATCAATGTATGCCAAAATTAACAGGTTATGGATGTTTTCCACCCGGCAATAAGAAAACGAATGTAAATGCACCAGATTTTTTTTTGTGTGTTTGTGTGTGTGTGGTGGGGGGGGGGGGGGGGGGGGGGGGGGGATAAAGTCTTGTACCTTGAGGATCCATTAAAACATTAATGGTATTAAACTCTAATAAAGCAATGGGAGCTGGAAAATTAATGCCTCTTAACGTGTTTGGTAAATAAGAATACTGTCATCTCCCGTACACGCTCACCAAGTGCGCTACGAACTACAGCTTCAAAACCGATAATTCCATCCGCAGAACATTTACTTGATTATAAAATGTTGTTGGTGACCCTTTTTTGTACTGGTTCGAACAGTTTATCGCAGCACAAGATTTCACATGACTTACGCAGGCTTAGTACGCCCACAATTCAACTCCTATATGGTACGCGTTATAGCGTTTTCATTTTCTTGTCAGTATGCCACCGATATGGCCGCTGCCGGTCTGTCCAATTTGGTGTACGAGCTGTGACGTCACACGCTGTCTAGAGTATTACTATATTACAATGTCTCTGGCTTGGATGACTAGTGCCTGTTCCATATTTGGAGTTAATTCTAATAAGACAAGGAAGTAAGGGGTAAAAAGCTGCATACTTCAGCCCACTTCTGCTTGTCATTAATCAATAAAAAATTTTCCATTTCATTGTGTTCCTGTTGCTTTCATTGTTTTATTAATTAAGTTCATTAGCAGTTTGTTACGTAACAAACATTTTACCCCCCCTCGTTACAGTTCGTAACGCCACATCGGCCGCCCCGCCGCCCCCCCCCCCCCCCACTCCCGCAAGCGTTACGTAATTTACGGGCGCTCCCCTTGAAGTTCGAAGGTTTACTGAAAATTGCGAAAATTGCTTACTGCGCAGTTTTTGAACTTTTAACAGCTACTTAACTTTTGATGGGATTGACTCGACAAAAGAACTTGGCGTTTGATACCACGACCTAAAACGGCGAAAAAGCATGGCAGGAATCCTTAAGTTTTGTTTTGGGGAAATCTGGTACGTTTTTATTGACGTATGGGAATTCGAATAATTGGTAAGCAAACTGCAAAATAAAATGTACCGTCGCGCAATTTACCTGCCACATTAAAAGAATTCCTGAAAAAATTCCCACCATAGCGAACGTTTGTGTGTACATACTCCCTGTTTCTGTTTTAATGATCATACATTTTAATGATCTAAATAAGTTTTATTAATTATTGTATTTATTAAACGAGCAGCCCGAGGTTATTCATTGGCTTCATTTTCTTCAAAGGAAAAGTTTCAAAAAATAAAGCCAATGAATAACGTCGGGCTGCTCGTTTAATAAATACAATAATTAATAAAACTTATTTAGATCATTACAATGTATGGTGTGCTTGCGTGTTTGTACCTCTTCTCCTCCGGAACTCAGGCAGCTAAAAAGCTAATAGTAGCTCCAAATGAAAGATAATTTAATTACTCTTCGTATATGCCGATTTTCATCGCTGCAGTTTGAAGTTTTTTGATGCTCAAATACACAAAGAAGCAAGCCGCTCTGAAAACTGTTAATGACGTCAAAGTTTGATCAGGCAAAGTTGCTGTTAAGGCAAACTTATCAGAATAAAATTTCGTTGCGAAAAAAACCTAAAAGGAAAAAATGTTTTGCATCGTACAAATACGTTTGCTTCAACTAGCTGGTCACACGGAATAAAAAAACAAAAAACAGGCCTAATTGTTTTAAAAGGTTGCCAAACATTTCGCGTTTCAAAAGCACGGAGGTGCGTGGGTTGAGCGAGGAAAGCGAGCGATTTCCATGTAAAGTAAACTTTTCAAGGCGTTGCTCGCTTTGTTCTTCCAATCTTTCGTTTGGCGCTTCGTTCACTTTCGAACGGGTCTTACTTCCAAAGAGTAGGCGTCCAAACATGCACAGAAACAAACATATCGTACGTTTTGGATGAAGTAGATGGAACGTTTTGGAACGTGATGAACGAACTATGAGCAACAATATATTGCAGTTAGCTTGCGTCGAAATAACCAGTACATAGATTTAGTGATGCTCTGCTGAGCGAATAAACAACGTGAAGCAAGGGTCGACACCAAGAGAGTGAGTGAAGCGAATGATATTGCAAGTAAAAAGATTTCAAAAGATGTATATTTCCCATAAGTTATCAAGTCCCAAGTCCGCCATCTTGTTATGAGGGAGGCACAGATTAAAGAACTCTCCCTCCCACAGATACGACACTCGTAACTCAGCCAACACTTCAAAAATGGTCCCTCGTTTCAGTAACGCGTCGGGGTGATGACGTAACACCTCGCATTTTATTCGCCAGATGTCACTAGCAGAGTGAAATTGTAAAACCGAAAAGAAGCTAAATAAATAAGAAATTAGAAGGTAAAGCGTTAAACTATCAAATAGTCAGCCTTCATGATTGGCTTTATTGGAACACACTAGTCTGAGAAAGAAAGAAAAAAAAAACTTTCACAACTCGGACTCGAACTCTCGTGATTAACGTAGGTTTCTTTGATTTGTTCTGTAAACGTGCCGACGCGGGTGCTCGCGATCCCATTGCGCATGACTGCGTGTTTATTATGGCGGACTTTCTAATTATACCCAAATCTCCTCGCGGGCGATCTCTGCGCCTACTGGCGAATCAAGTGCGAAGCATGACTCAGCAAAAAAAAATGAGGCTCAACTTTGCCGCGTAGTGTCGTATCTGTGCGCGGTAGTGTTCTTTAATCTGTGGAGGGAGGTTAATGTTTGTTTACGTATAGCATGACCTTGAACCTCATGCAACGAAAAAAAAAATGGAAGGTATATCCTAAGGGCGGCACGATAATCGATAATTTGATAATATCGCGAAACAACTTTTCGTCGATTATCGTCTCGCACGTTTTCTGATTTATCGAATTATCGTGCATCCCTCGATGTCTAAATTGTCGTATCTCGGAAACCGTAATAGCTAGAATTAAGCGGTTTGCGGCATTGCGTGAGGAATTAAATGGGTCTTCACCCTATTGTGCAATACTGTTGCTAGCTCACTTTAGCTAATTGGAGAGTTAGCTTAACGGAAACAATGTTTAAGCATTAAATAGCAGCACAACTTCTAAATTGTTTCTACAGGTGAAGACGTAATGAACAATGGCGAGTGCATTGTCATGTCTACTGGCCAAATGGCGAGTGCCACACAATTCAAGTTCGTAAAGCTTGCACTGGAGGCTCCAGTCTAGGAGTTTTTTTTTAATTAAAAAAATGAAAATCGTTATCCAAGCCTCAAAATTTGTTTTATCGAGATGTTATCGATTATCGCGATAATTTTAAAAGTTTTTTTTGAATCGGGATAAAAAAATTTTGATCGTGCCACCCCTAAAAGGCATGCACTTTCAATTTTGTTTATACGAAAATACTAATTTTAAAATTTTTGGTAAAGACCTACTTACGACCACTGTCATTTTCTTCCCCCAAAAGCGGGAAGAATATGTAAATATTTTCCTCCCTCCTTGCAAGATAGTAGACCCGTCTGCTCACCCATGGGTAGGCTTCATTTAAAAAAAAAAATTTTTTTATTGGTTTTGTTAAAGTTTTTTTACGGACAGTTTCGGTTATTTACTGTGTCTTGTTGCGTTTTAGCTTCGATGCTGATGACGGTCGTAAATAAATACCAAAAATGTCACCCTCTTTTAAGCGACTGATTACTGCAAGGGTGCTCATGATGTCCAAGCTTCCAATTTTATTGACTTTAATGTCCCTTTCAAACTACGATTTTGCGCCTGCATCACGATTTTATCGCACTGACCTTTTTTTTGTATTAGTTTTTATGCGTGCTGAGTTTACGTGTGCATCTTTTTACACGCCTCGGTAGCTCAACGATTTGATGCATAATCGTTAAACTATACGGCTAGAACATGAGAGCTACTTCGGGGTTATACAAGATGGCCGTCACGAAGCTACGTTGCTAAGCGACGGAGGTATATTTGATCAATTTTTAGCATCACCACGTGGTGCAATCGTACCCTACTAGCGGTGGGGATGTCCTGCAGTTGAGGTGTAAACTAGCCCCGGAGTACCTTAACCCCGGATATAACTAACCATCGACCTGGGAGTTAGTGGACTGGAGAAAAAAGTTGGTGATATCCATGCTGGATGGGTTTTTGTTAGCTCTTTACTCCTTAGACCTCGACCTTTCGGCTAAATTAGCCCTCGATATACTTATGGTAAAATATTGTTAAAGCTAAGGAATAACGCTAATCCTGGATGGATATCACCGCTTTTTACATCTCGGGGCTAACTACTCAGTATTAAGTCAGTCCTCAACATTCACGCTAAATTTTGCTTAGCCCTCAACTCATTTCGTGATGGATATCACAATTTTCCGTTATTACCGAGCTTAACCCAAGGATTAAGTTTAAACCTCAACTGGATATCCGCCACCCTAAATACTGACATTAATGCTGGAAAATTAGAATTAGTGCTCTTTGAATAAAGAACTATAAATATTTGCGTATAGTCGGTAGACCGCGCATCGACTGAATATGGATATATGAATTATAAAGTGTTAAAATTATTTTTTTGAAAGAGCACTAATTTTAATTTCCGAGCACTAATGATCACTAATCGAGCGCTAAAAAATGGGACATGTTTGGAGCCATTTAGTGCGGGCTGTGCTTCTGGATCAATTTGGCGCCGCTACCTTTGAAAGTCTCACAATTCTTTTATTGAAAGAGCACTAATTATATTTTTCGAGCACTAATGGGCAATAATCGAGGACTAACGGATGGGACGTGTTTGGAGCCGTTCAATGCTGGTAGTGCTATAGTATATCAAATGTATAATTTCTATATCTGTCCATTTTGGAGCGACAGCCAATGGCAACAGGCAGAACAGCCGCGAATCGGAGCTCTTAACCGCCATATTACAATATACAATAACCGGTTTGGTTGCCAGAGCGGTCGCGGTAAGACGGACAGTCGCTGGAGCTGAAGCTAACAGGTGTTGCGTGGGTAGACTGATCGCTTCCCTGGTATGACTCCCCCCCCCCCCCCGCCTGATTTTCTCCAAGGGAAGAATGAGAGAGGAAGTGGAAATTTTAATTCAAGAAAGAAAGTACTTTTTAATAAAATGACAGAACTATGCAGATTTAATTCAGTACTGCAATATCGAAGTGATACCTCTGGCAGTGCTCAGTCAGAACTGTGGTGGAGGATCGCACTTTACGCCGGAACGGTAAACATTGTATAGTATCCACCAATCAGAACTGCCAGAAACTCACTTCCGGAATATACAAAGAATGAAACTCCAGTGTGCACTCAATTGTTTTGCTTGTGCGTTCAATACATGTTGCGCATTTACGGTTTCTGCTCTGGACACGTCTGCTCTAGCCATGCCACCGCAAAACCAACTTTCGTACGTTACTTTGCTCTAAAGATCCAGCCAGTTAGTTCAGGATAACCATGGCTGATGCCCTCTGAAGGATGCATTTTCTTTCGGACTTTTTTTTTTTTAATGTGCATCGGTCCACCGTGAGATTTGAACCAGTATTGGTTGGCTTGGTTTGAAGACAACAGTGCCGCTAACTATAAGGCCTTAACCAGGCCGAAGAAAATTTCGCGTTACTACGTGCTTACAAGGTACAAACTTCGTACAATCGTTTGGTTAGTGCAGCGTTTATAGACCGATGTTGACTTCTTTGGTAAACCACCGTGCGACCCCACGCAGCCCTGAGCATCCAGGCTTGCATGGTTAGGGCTTAAGGATGTGGTGTGTCGACAGGGTTCGTTGCAGCAGTATGATTGGTCCCGGGCCTGCATGTCGGTTGGAGCTGGCAAGCGAGACTCACCGTCATTTGGCCTCGGTGTGTCGGTGTGGTTCCAGTACTCTTTCTCTGTGGTGCACCGTCTCACCTGGCAACGCATGACTGCAACTAATCCGTCTTCCCTGTCTCTTTAAACCATCAGTCTCATGCTGCTCCTATTGTAATGGTTGATGTAACGACTTATTGTCAGGATCCTGTCATGACAATCGATTGGATTGCTGTGGTCTAAATGCAGTAAACCCTTCTGATGCATATCCACCTTGGCATGCCCCTTGTTACGTGTTCTTAATGTGACATTGGATTGGTTACCGAGTGAAGGCTATTTCTCCATTCCAACCATCGATGCAGAAGTTAAGTATTTCGCTCTTGTTAACCAGAATTTCTTTTCCGTTTTTGTCCATGCCAAACCCGATAGCTTATTTATTTCAGGATCCTCACTTAGTCATGTGTATCATCTGTTACTTGTGTTTCCGTTTTACCCATGCCAAATCAGACAAATTATTTGTTTAGGGATTTTTAACTATTCCTTTAAGCCGCAACGGTTGGGCCGCAGGGCCGGATTAACAGTGAGGCAAACGAGGCAGCTGCCTCGGGCCCCAGGTAGCGTAGGGGCATCCATGACTACTTCAATTTTTTGTTCAATTTTTCTTTTCAAATGGCTGTGGTTTGATAATATTGTGGTTGTTTATGTTGGATTAGGATTAAGCTTTGTTAACCTTATCGAACTAATTTCCTTTTGCGTCAACAAACAAAACAGCTGAAGCTGCTCATTAGCTGACTGATACACCTACGGTGCAGAAAGAGTTCACTTTTCCATCGGCCGCCTGGTTGTTTCACAGGCTGGGTAATGGCTGTGATGCGTCGTACTCTTTGAGCAATGTGTCTTCTAGCAAGGGCCGATGGCCTTGCTTGCCCAGATTCCCGTAAAATGGAAACCAACCTTCAACCAACCTGTGTTTTATGTAACTCTTGTATTGTATGACCAATTTTTTTTTTTTTAGTTTTACTTTTTTCTTTTTTGCTCCTTATGGCCAAGTTTCTGGATCCAAAATTCCATTCTGGGTCTGCAAAAATGCGTCGTAACTTTTGAAGTATTTAAAAAAAAAATTAACAGTTCATTTAGGGATCCTTACCTAGTCATGTTTACTTCTTTTTCCTTTTTACCCATGCCAAATCAGATAAATTATTTATTTGGGGATTATTAACTTATGCTTATCATCTGTTTCCTTTAAGCGTCATGACTATTTGGTGTAGTTCGTGACGTCATCAAGGACCGCCCTTATGTAAGCCTCAGCATGAACTTCCGTGTTAAACGTCAAACTTTGAACTCCTATAGTTTCGCCCAAAATTGACATAGACCAACGAAATTCGGTATTTGGGGTCGTGTCATAACTATTTCACCGCATTACAAATTTTAATGACAACAACTGAACCGTTCGACGTCCACAGCATGGTCATTTCTTGTTGTTGTTGTTCTTCTTCTTCTTGTTGTTCTTGTTGTTGTTGTTGTTGTTGTTGTTGTTGTTGTTGGGACTCTTTGCTCTGACCTGGAGATCGAACCACTGAACCGATTTTCAAGTTCTATAGCTTAAAACGTAGGTATGGACAAGGCCTAAGGCCTTTCGCAGGCTATTTTAATACAACTACAATATTCTTGACACGGAAAGCCAAATGGGCTAAAACCTTTGCTCTCACCTAGAAACCGAACCAATGAATCGATTTTCAATTTATATAGCTTAAAATGTAGGTTTTAACACCGACCAGGGCCTTTTGAACCCGATTTTGATGTGACTGCAGTATTCTAGTCGGCAGAGCAATTATTATTCCAGAGCACTGGGCAGAAATCATTAATGTACTCTTAGTCTTCGCTTGGAGGTCGAACCACTGAACCGATTTTAGAGTTCTATAGCTTAAAACGTAGGTATGGACAAGGCCTAGGGTCTTTCGCATGCTATTTTAATGTAACTACAATATTCTTGACACGGAAAGCCAAATGGGCGAGAAATTTTGCCCTTACCTAGAAATCGAACCAATGAACCAATTTTCAATTTGTATAGCTTAAAATGTAGGTATTAACACCGACCAGGGCCTTTTGAACACGATTTTCATGCGACTGCAGTATTCTGGACAGTAGAACAATTATTATTGTAGAGCACTGGGCAGAAATAATTAAGTGGAGTAACACATTTTTGCAGAAATTTTGCAGAAAACATAAATTTGGTGCAGAAGTCTTTCTTAACAGTAAAAATCGAACTAGCCATGGACCCCTGTGAAATACCCCAAAGTGCCTTCAGTGCCCCCCCTCCCGCCCCAGAACCCCCCCCCCGTGATGCCTCTCAGGGGTTTGGGCAACAAATTCTTACAGATCAAGCTAAAAACATGAAATTGGGTGCAAAAGTCATTCTTAGCAGCCTAAAACGAATCAGCCATGGAAAAGACTCTCTTATAACAGTTATTTTAAGGTGATTACAGTGTTCTTGTCTGTGTTATTCTTGCTGAAACAAGAAAAAAAATACGGGATATTAGTATTTAAAAATTTAAAGCTTTAAAGGAACAGATATTGGAAAAAGACAATGTAAGCCATCAGCGTCGCACTAATACGTGTAAAAGAAGCTCCAACTTGTTTTTTGGGTCGCTGGAGATTCTTTTACACGTATTAGTGCGACGCTGATGGCTTACATGTCTTTTTCCAATATCTGTTCCTTTAAAGCTTTAAGTTTTTTAAGGCTTACATCCGTATTTTATACGCTTAAGCGTTTTTTAATACTAATGTGTATTGTGTGCGCGGCGTATCTTGAGTCCTGCAAGTATTTTGTGAGCGGCTACGTCTTCCTGGAGGGGGTGGCTTTAATCGATGGCCGCCATTGTTTGTGTAACCATCTTGGATATCAACAAGGCACTCTGCTACTGAAAACGTACAATCGATTATCTGTGTTCGTTCTGCGGAGAACTCAAGATAGGCCGCAGAAACTATAATCGCATGGAACGTTGCATTTTTTGTCCGCGCGACTGCACGGAACCGAACTGCACGGAACCGAACTGCACGGAACCGAACTGCACGCAATCGCCCAGTCAGTGGACATATTTGAAAGTTGTTTTTTTTTTTTCCCAAAAAATTTGACCCACTTTTTCAGAATGAATGGGATTTTTGATCCAGAAACTGTCTCCACCCCATTTTTACATAACAAAAAAAAATAAAACCCTTTGACTTTTTAGGTATTTTTCGGTTTACCTTTTTTTGTATAATCCACCCGCCTACCCTGTATGAATTGGGGCTACACGGACACAAACCGACGCCTCGGGCCCCACAATGTCTTAATCCAGCCTTGGTTGGCGGTGGTGGGCAGACAAAGTACGACAAAAAAAAAACACAATAATAAAAACTGAACCAAACTGGCAAACGTTAGTTTCGACTTATTTGACCTCAGTGTAATGAGGTGGTCTGGTAACGACTTTTTGACATTACCTTTCGTCAATACAGAGAGCAATTTGATGCAATCAGCCGATCGTAAGGCAAGGAAAATAAGGATTCAATTGCGGTTGGAAAGTTTAATTGATTTGTAGGCTGAAACTCTAGTTCGGTAATGAAATTCTCAAGTTCTTTTGTTCGCGAGATGCTAGTCATTTTTTTCCCGTTAGCCCCCGGGCGTCAGAGTTTGTTAGGGTGAGCCTACGCCATGAGCCCAAATCGCCCCTTAAAGTTGCGGGCAACTCGTCAGCGCAGATTGGCAAGAGAATGAGAGCAGAGTCGTATTATAGGTTTGCCACCAATATTACGATCATCTGAACCAAAGTAGCAACAGAACGAATACAGATAATAGATTGTATGTTTTCGATAGCAGAGCACCTTGTTGATATCCTAGATGGTTACAAAAACAATGGCGGCCGTCGATTAAAGCCGTACCTTCCAGGAAGATGTAGCCGGTTATAAAATAACTGCAGGACTCAAGATACGCTGCGCGCATAATAGTTATTTGTCTTTAGTTGAATACGTAGCGAACTTTCGATTTTCGTGAAACCTGTAGGAACGTACACACAATTTTAAAAAGTACCTTTCAGTATTTAAAAAAAAACGGGAAACAACGGGCAACTGAGCACAAGTTCATCAAAAATTCGCCAAAAAAAAACCCATAAAAAAACAACCTCAATTAAAAAAAAAACCGATTAAACCAAAAATATTTTATTTTTGTTGCAACAATAAAATGCAACATAAAAACAACCAAAAAAAGTGATATTTGAAACAAAACCGTCAAGGGTGAACGAACCCGGCAAGTTTCAACCAATCAAAGTAATCTGCCATCAAGTTGCTACATGGTGAGCCAACCCAAGCTAAAAAGTGTTCCCCTTAAAAAGTAGTTATATCAGAACAACCGCCAAGCTAAATCCCACCAACTATTACTTCCGAGTTGGTGGCGGCTGTTCGTTGGCAGTGGCGATATCAATACTTTCTAAGGGTCACACTTTTCGGTTAGGGTTGGTACACCACGCAGCAACTTGGTGGCACCCATTTTTGTTCTGATGTCACTACTTTGATTGGCTGAAACTTGGCGAATTCTTTCACCCTTGTGGGTTTTGTTTCAGATTTTTTTAATACAAAAATAAGTAAGTTTATTCCTGATACAGTATCCACCCAAAATCAAAAACTGATGTAAAAAGCCGCCAAGTTTCCAAAAGGATCGGCCTTTGAAGGTAGTGATATCATTTCACCAGGGAAAGACCGCCAAGGTTAATCCTATTAGCCAAAACGTACAAAAGGTTACACCGTCTTATCTTAATTTGTACATTTTTTCTGGAGGAATTTGATATCTATAAACTCTCACATCGATAATTTTCAAATTTACCATTGCCAATCAGCCGTTCGATTAGCCAAATTGACATGGCTTAGTTTATTGTACGAGCATTCTTCACATGCTTACGTTTCTTCAGTCCCATTTTTGCAGACACTGGCTAACAATCGCTGAATTCGTTCGCTTCGCTCACTTAATCAGCGCATGCCCGTTAGTTGTTTTGTTTTGTTTTGTTCACAAATCACTAGTGCTGTGCAAAGTTAATATAAAAAGAAACGAATTTATCAACAAATGTGTAAATTTATACCTGTAATAACCATGTTTTAATTAATTTCTTTACTTTTCCAAAGCTAAACTGATTCATAAAATCGTCAGGGATACTATTAAATAATTTAGGAATTGTGTTAAGCTCTGCGTTTTTTTTTTTTCCATAATCATTCACACCTGAGGTACATTATAATTTGTAAGTAATTTACCTTAATAATTTACGTTTTCCTCATTTACTTGTTTAAATTCATTGTTCAAGTAAATTTTATACATGGTGACATCGTCGCGTAGCTGCCTAACATACAAAATATTTTGATTTTGGAAAATAGTTTTAGCAGAAGTGCTTTCTTCGTTCTTGAATCAAATTTCAATTGTTTTATTTTGTAGCTTTTGCAGCGTGTCCATTAGAGTGTGTTTAGCATGACCATAAACCTCAATAGGGCAGCGACACGACCCAGTACTATTGTGTATAACTCTATGGTGGAGCCAGTAACTGGGTTAGCTGCAAGGTGCACTGGTGGGGGAAAAGCCGAGCGTCCTACTGAAGCCAATGCTATTAGACTGCATTTCTTAGGCCTAAAACACGCGATTTTTGTCGATTTGTTGGCAGTTGCTGACATTTTTAAGCAAGTGGAATCTTTATTTTCCAATTACAACCTAAGCAGCAGAAGGATTGGAGAACACAACGGTTTTTTAAGCCTACGAAATCCACTCTCAAAGCACTGGCTTGACTAGAAGTGCCATTGTTTAACCCACCATTTCAATCTAGTGCCCCTTGCAAGTATCTCTCCTCTAGCAATATGACGTCACTTGACGCTGATCTATACCATATTGTAAAATGCTCTCAATCCAAGCATAGCACAGACTCCTTTTAATTTAACATTGATAATATTTTTACTCTTATACAAACAAGACATCATTTACCTCAATTTAGTAATTAAAAGGACATACCTCCTCACGATATTCGAGCATCCTGAGTGAAATAGCTTTGGAAACATTTGCATAGTTTAGAGTGAGTGTAGCAAAAACCATTTCACACGAGGGAAAATCGGAAAGTGAATGTCTTTGCGACATTGACACGCATATGAAGTAACGTTGCAAAACGGAGCCTTGCAGGAAAGCTAACCGGGAGGAATGCACCTTTAACGTCTGCATACGCTTTATAAACTTTTGCTGGCTATCAACAATCCTGCCAACGTATTTTACCTCTTCAACTTCGCTCACATTTTTCATGACGCATTACCATCCGTCGATAGAGTGGTTGTTCGCTTTTTCGGGGACTCCTTCAGGAAGCTCCCACACACCTTGGGACTTAACTTTATCCAAGTCATGTTGTTTTGCAACCACACTTCCCTGCAACGCAGTAAACGAATGCTGCAGGTTCGAATTTTCACGCTAGGACTTTTAAAAACAAGATCGCTTGTACAAATATGCTGTTTGCACGTTACTACGACAAATGCACACCTGCTCAATCTAAAAACCATTCCAACCATCCAAGCCTTCCTCAATCGCAGTCCCCCCCCCCCCCCGCACTACCTTTCCAACCGCTTCTAGTTTCCCCATATTCCATCGACTCGACGAACGTGTTCTTTTCGCCCATTCCTGGCCCCACCACCTGCACATGGCTCCCCCGAAAACGACCGTCAATCTAGGGTCTTCCGACACCACCGCAAACTCTTCTCGCCACCTAATCTCCGACCCCTCCTTCCCCGCCCCTTGTTGACAGGAAGTTGGTCCATTTTTCTTGAGTGTTTGCGCTGTCCGCGCCAGGAGAGAGAAAGCTGAACGGATATCGATGGTGGCGCCCTCTTAGTGACGGCCAAAAATCTGAACTGTCTGGGGTCTTCCTTTTTAGTTCTTATTCTCCTTTCTCCGGCCAAGTCAATAGATTAGTCGCACGTTATTGTGTTACTACCAGCTAAGAAAGAACTTAGAAATTGAGGAGGGGGTAGAGGAAGGTTATTAAATTCTGCCAACCAGAACGTGATGTCGAGAGGGTCTGTGTGTGTACTTATGGGATGTGAGAATTTGTGTTGGTATCTTTTCGCTCGTTTCGTTTATTACTATTGCGAATGTTATCAACTCGCGGACTGAGCGAGGGTTAACTGAATCCACCCAAATCCAAAACTGGTATAAGAGAATCCGCCAAGTTCCCTAAAAGGGTCGGCCTTTGAAAGTAGTGATATCGTTCAACCAGAGAAGGCCGCCAAGGTTAATCCTATTAGCCAAGTTAATCGCACCTACTAATAGTTCGAAAGTTAAATGAAAACTAGAACATTGCTACTAGCGGTGGCAATCTTCAAGTTTTCATATAACGTTCAAAGTATTATTAGGTGCGATTAATTTGGCTAATAGGACTAACCTTTACGGCCATTCCCTGGTTGAATGATATCACGTTTGGTTTTGGGTGGATATCACAATTTTCATAGGACTGTGAATATACAAAGGTTCACACGGTCTAATCGTAACATCTACCTTTTTTTTTGTCTGGAGGAATTTTATGTCTGTAATTTTTTTTCATTCATAAGTTTCTCATTTACCATTGTCCAATTAGCCGTCACGTCAGCCAAATTGACACAGTTTGGATTAACCCATGCTTCATAGACTAAAGTTCTATAAGATGGCTAGTTAAAAAGAAACGATTTGTTCACGTGTTTGTTTGTTCAACTAACACTTAAAATATAAATCATGTAACAATTGCATGCCAATCGGTTGCGAGCATTGTTACGACAAAATTCTGCCAGTTTGCTTAGAAATCGTGACAACTAAAGACGAACTGCACTGATATTACCAACTGAAGCTGCAAAGGGATAATGCCGATCATACAAAACCCATAAGGGTAAAAGGGACCCATCAAGTTTTCGCCACAGAAGGTAGTGATATCAGACCCAAAATGTCTGCCACCAAGTTTGTGATCCGAACCGTGATCACTCAAGCTTATCTTACAATCACCGAGGTGTCAGTTAAGATTGAGTGATCAGGGTTGGGACGGAAAACTTGGTGGCAGCCATTTTGGCTCTGATACCACTACTTTCTATGGCGAAAACTTGATGGGCCCTTTTACCCTTATGGGTTATTTGGATGATATCGCCCCTTTTGGTTGTTTTAAGGTTTTGGTGAACTGATCTTACGAGTCTTAAAGTCGCATAAATATAAAAATCTAGACAAAGTAAGTTATTTAAAAGTCTCTTTTTAGTATTCCTGTTGTTTTTAAAATTGCTTCAGTTCTTCTTGTCTCGGCTGACATCCTACCAGTTTTGTCTGGTATACGGAAACTGTGTTGGCTGCTTATTCTCATATTTTTAAATGACTTAACTTGTCTACATTTTTATCGTTATGTGACGCTTGATATATGGACCAGAATTGCGCCGAAACGTGGAGTTAAGTGATTATTCATAAATATCCACCTTACGAGCTGTACTCTGAGGAAAATAAAGCACATTGCTGAATGCTGAATCGCTGTGAAACTTGACGAACTTGTTGTTGAATCATAGTGAAACTTGTAGATGGCAGTGTGGAACACAATAATGCGTGACTGATTTGTGGGGAAACTTGTTGATGGAGGTGTGGAAAACAATAATACGTGATTGGTTTGTGGGAAAACTTGTTGATGGAGGTGTGGAAAACAATAATAGGTGATTAATTTGTGGGAAAACTTGTTGATGGAGGTGTGGAAAACAATAACACGTGATTAATTAGTGGGGAAACTTGTTGATGGAGGTATGGATTGATTTGTGGGGAAATTTGTTGATGGAGGTACGGAAAACAGTAATCCGTGATTGATTTGTAGGGAAACTGGTTGATGGAGGTGTGCAAACAATAACACGTGATTGATTTGTGGGGAACTTGTTGATGGAGGTGTGGAAAACAATAATACGTTATTGATTTGTGGGGAAACTTGTTGATGGAGGTGTGGAAAACAATAATACGTGATTAATTTGTGGGGAAGCTTGTTGATGAAGGTGTGGAAAACAATAATACGTGTTTAATTTTTGGGAAAATTTGTTGATGGAGGTACGGAAACCAATAATACGTGATTGATTTGTAGGGAAATTGGTTGATGGAGGTATAGAAAACAATAATACGTGATTGATTTGTGGGGAAACCTAATGAAAAGTATAGTGGGGAAAATGATGAATCTGAGAAGTGGAGAAATTGGGCATTTCAGTTTATATTCATGAAGAAGATTCATTTTCACAATGAATCTTGGTGAACACTCATGGAAATTAGGGAAACTAACGACTGTTCTGGAGGCTTTTACTGTGTCAACAATGTGGTTACCTATTGTTGTGTTGTATTAGTTTAGTGTAGTGCAAACAGTGATAAGTCTTTTGGAATCTTCGTGAAAATGATACCCTTGGTAAATATTTTTCAAAGGGTATTTGTGCTGAACCTTACTGGATCTTTTTGAGGGACGTGACGCTCTAGTTTTTAGGTGAGTCTGTCACAGTTGTGTTCAGCACACAAGAACGTTTCTCATTTTCACTAAAACGAAAATTCACCCACAAAGTAATCTTGCTGGCGTGCGGACACTGCGGAGTTCTAGTATTGTGATTCAGTCTTCGTAAAAATAGTAGTCTCGATAGTATTAGTGAATGTGAAGAGGAATGACGGCGGATCACGAATAATTAGGAAGCAGTGATGAATCTTTTTTTTAATCTTCTGAGAAATAATACGGTAACTACAGGGTGGTCCACAAAAAACTGACGACCCAAGATTTTTTAAGTCCAATTTTCTAGTTAGCACCCCTCAGAACCAGGAGAGGACAGGAATCTTCCCGTTTCATTAGCGTTGATTTCTGTCCTATCCTGGTTTTGAAGGGTGCTAACTAGAGAAGTTGGACTTGAAAAAGGTTGGGTCGTCAGTTTTTGGTGGTCCACCCTGTATTCTTGAAAAGAGAAATTGTGATGAACCTAGGTGGATCTTTTTGAAATGAGGGAAGCATGATATTCTCAAGCATGAAAATGGGAGCTATGATGTTCTGTATCGACTTCGTGAAAAAGTCAATTTTTGGTGAATTATTGGAAAAGGGGGGATCAAGAAGAATCTCGGCGAATCACAAGCAAGTAGGGAACAGTGATGAATTTTTGGTGATAATCTTCGCGAAAAGGGGAATTGGTATGAGTCTCGGCGAATCTTCGTCCAAATGGGGCTTGCCCCCAGTAACCCTGCGATATTTCCGGCACTTCAACACGATCGTAATTATAGTTTTACGTTTTTTCAATGGTTCTTTTTACACCTTAAAACACGTTTCCCCCATTTTTTTTTAATGTGATATGGCAAGAGGATGATGATATGCGTCGATTAGTAAAAAAATTGAGTGATTTGAAGTGGTTCGCTTAGACTCCATAATTACCCAGAAAGCTTCATGACTGAGGTGATCTCTCTTGTTTTGCTTACAATGCACAGTTTGACAAATTTGCCTTCGGCACGTGTATTGAATAGTTTGAAGGGGCTGAACAAAGAAACAAAGTGTTCCCCTCCTGGCCAAGGTAATCAAACCCAACAAACAGCAGCGCTGTGGTCACTTAGACTACCAAATTTGGTTGAATCGGTTGGTTGTTCTTCTCTGTACGTTCTTTAAGTAATGCAGTATATTAATCGAAGCCATGGCAACCAGCTCAAGTCTGCAATTCGGCGGTTACGACTCAAATGACTGAAGTGATCTCTGTTAGACTATAAGCCATTTGAGACAAACCCTAATCGCATGCTCTTGGAAGGACTTGGCTATAACTTGCGTAGTGACATCATGGGGAACGCATGAATCGCTTACGTCACAAAAGTGGAAGCTGGGGATGTGACACTCCGCTGGCAGATCCTCCGACAAGATCCCTCGCTTTCTCTTTCTCGCAGCTATAGCTAGAAATCATCTGAAATTCCAACATGGCGGCGGTTTCAACTCTATACCGGCTCGCAACGAAAAGAGTCAATATGTCAGTTCAGAAGCGACTGGGGAAGTCGTTTCGTCAGGAAGAATTCTTTTATGTTGTTGTCACGGATTACACGACTGCAAGTTATTCTCGACTGATGTTGGATTTAGCTAATCCAGATAGCGTTGCTACCATGGCAACGACTCACGATTTGCCATCATGATTAAATTCCAGCTGCGAGAATGCAAAGGCGAGTCCTCGCGTAAACGCGCCCTAAGGTTAGGAAGTCAAAAAACAAGCGGCTATAGCGACTGCCTAGTCGCACCGGTCTTCTGTACAGTTCTTTCACTTCCAGTGTTAAGGCGCACACCTCTATCATGCACTACAACAGCTATCTCTATTATACTAATCTGAAAGCAGAAGCCACCACGATTGTCGGTTTAAAAAGTGTTAAGTTTTAGGCCTATTTTACATTTTAGGCATAATTGTCAGCTTTTAGGCCTAATTTTAACCAGCAGTTTTAATTTCGCAAGTAGCAGCTAACGGAGATATGGATTGTACAGTAAGCCTATTCATTTTTGCAACACGGTGCGCTTACAGGCACACCGTTACAGTATTACAACACAACGCGCAACGTAGCCTATATACTATATAGATCAGTGGGTAGTAGGGAAATGACAAGAGAGACGCTGTTGATGAAGCCAACAGCGACTCGTAGCAACTTGACGTTGCCATGGTAACATGATTTTAGGCCTAATTTTCATTTTTAGGCCTTATTTTAAAAGTGCAGTTTTAACTTCGTAAGTAGCAGATATAGGTCTAATGGAAAATTTGGTTCGACGGTAAGCCTATTCATTCATGCAACAATGCGACGAAACAATTTTAAACGAAACTAAAATCCATTTCTTTTTATTGAGTGTTACCTTAGGATTTTAAATCGACGATCAAATGTTATTATTTAATTTAGTTACGTCGAAGAATTCTATTAGCTATAAGGAAGTAACGATGTTTTAATTTTCCATGTTATTTAACTAACTTCTCACGCTGAATCTAACGTTCTAAACAATGGTCGTCAATATCTGGTACTGTTGCGAAGTTAAAAAAAGCGAACGGACGGACGGACGGACGGACAAAGTTGTTGTAATAGTCTTCTCAACCGGTACGGCTGTATTCTCAACGGTACGGCTGTACAGAAGACTAAAAAAGAAAAATTATACATATAACTGACATCGTAGTTTTTTGTTGTTGTTGTCTGTGTGTGTCCTCAGTGGAATTCTCAAAAATCTTTATTCTATTGAAGTTCGTACGCCTGGGCGGCTAGGCGGTCGGTGACTGCTAACTGTGGTGTATAATTTGTAAGGGCCTCCAACAATAATTGGCAGATATACAGTGACGTCTCAGTATTTTCATGCAAACGGGAAAACTTGGGCGACTGCCGACGACAATTTTTTATTTTGATAACCGTTCATAAGGACCTTCAACAATAATTGGCGTATGCAGTAACGTCACAAATGGGAAATCACAACAATGCTCAATAAAACCGCCCATATAAGGGGGAAGGGGGGGGGGGCTGCTCTGGTGTTATATTTTATCATATAAAAAAACCAAAACTGGTAAAATGGACCGCCAAGCTCCGAATAGTTCGGCCCTTCAAAGGAGTGATAAATCAACATGCACTAAAACATCGTCAAGTATAGTTACGCCAATAATGTCGTACCGAGTAATACTTTGGACGTTAATGAAAACTTGAACATTACTAAATACAGATGCAAACCTATTTACGTTGCCTTTTGGACTTGTATGTCAGACTGCCTGAGCGGGGAATCGAACCCAGGACCTTTGAAATCACGGCCGTCAGTCTGGCTCAGCGGTAGAACCTCGGCCATTGATTTCAAAGGTCCTGGGTTCGATTCCCCGCTCAGGCAGTCTGAC
>JAHWFP010023088.1:0-12686 GCA_023313725.1 Lithobius niger
TTTTTTTCTTTTTAGCATGTATTTGTACATTGATGCTCTTACAAGTTCCACAAGAACTTCGAGCTTGTCTTATTCAATAAATTATTGTTATTATTATTTCGTAAGAATGCTTTCTGACATAACCATTGGGTAAAAACAGTCCTTGTCCCGTGGAGTTGGAGTTCAAATTATAGTTCGTTGCGATCTAGTAAACTCTAATCTGTTTTTATTCGTGTACCTTCACAGCTGTGAGTATGGAGATACGAGCTTTTAATGCGTTTTTTCTAAACTGCGAAGCCATTTTTTGTTCAGTTATTATTATTATTATTATTTCATAAGAATGTAAAACGCTTTTTGTCTATAAAATGAAAAACTAATGAGGACACTTAAAACTTTTAAAACAAATATGAAAAGCCGCTATCGATCGTGTACTTTTCTTCGGGTATAAAGTTTAGTTCCGATTCAAGCGGAAATTGTACGCATTGCGTGGCTTGTCTACCCGGAAATGGACGCCTTTGTAACGAAGACTTCCAATCGGAAGCCACAAAGCTTACATGAAGCACCAACGGATTAAATGCGGTAGACTCCTCTATGAATAATGTAAGCTTGTTGCAGTGGCGTCCACTTCCTGATCATACTTGTTGTAAAGGGCAAAATGCATTACTGAAAATTTGTGCGAAAAACTGTACAAATTGTGAATAAATAAAACAAAAGTAAGAATGCAGGAAGTGAAAATAAAATGTCAAGTCCTGTGGCGTCCCGAGTATTGCTACTGTGCAGAAAAAAAAACAATCCATACGGACAATGGTTCCCTCAACAAATCTTAAAATACGTTAAACTTTCAATACACAACGGAGCCTTCATCAGAACACTATAAATAACAAGCGGCTACAGCGACTACCTAGTCGCATCCAGTCTTCTGTACAGTTCTGCCACTTCCAATAGTGAGGCACACTTCTCTATCACGCATTGCATATCTCTATTATCAAGAATATATAATCTAAAAACAGTAACCATCAGAAATGCCCGCTACAAATGTGTTAGCTTTTAAGCTTATTTTACGTTTTAGGCATAATTGTCAGCATTTAGGCCTAATTTACAACTTTAATTTCGTATGTAACAACTAACGGAGATTTGGATTGTATACAGTAATCCTATTCATTTTTGCAACACGGTATGCCTCCGCGCACACAGTTACAGTGTTACAACGTAATGCGCAACGTAGCCTATATAGATCAGTGGTAGCAAGAACCCCAAACCCCTATAAATTCATGGTGGTAGTAGGGAAGGGACAGGAGAAACGCTGCAACAGCGACTCGTAGCAACTATTGACGTTGCCATGGTAAATTAATTTTAGACCTAATTTTCCTTTTTTAGGCCTAATTTTTTTAACGGCAGTTTTAGTTTCGTAAGTAGCACGGATAGGTTTAATAGAGAATTTGGTTCGATCGTAAGCCTATTCATTCATGCAACAATGCGACAAGACTCTTTTAACGAAGCTAAAATGTTTTTGTTTTTACGGCTGCGTTAACACAAATCATTAGGATTTCAATTCGACGATGAAATGTTATTATTTAATTTAGTTCCGTCGAAGAAGTCTATTAGCTATAAGGAGGCATCGATGTTTTAATTTGCCATGTTATTTAACCAACTTTTGACACTGAATCGAACGTTGTAAACAGTGGTCGTCAATTTCTGGTACCGTTGCGAAGTTGAAAAAAGCGACGGACGGACGGACAAAGTCGTCGCAATAGTCTTCTCAGCCGGTACGGATGTACAGAAGACTGAAAACATATATCGTCGCTGTAACTGCAAAATCTCATAACTACACTTTAGAATTATTTTTGTTTCATTGATCAAATGGAAGTTCTTGGTGTCCTCCGTGTAATTGCAAAACTATATTTCGAATGCTCCTAAATAATCATGTGACAAAATCTCAGAAATCATTACCCAGAGAATTTGGGTTGCATTACCGCCTAACTGCAATTTCTGCCGAATGTACGTGGTAATTGTTCTCTAAATAATTCTCTTTGTAGCGTAAATCATTACCCAAAGAATACTGCAACTTCTGCCCAATGAACGTGGTAATTATTCTCTAAATAATTCTTTTTGTAGCATAAAGAAATTATTTGAAGCCTTACAATTAATTTTATTGTATAGTACACGTGTAAAACTAGTTTCTTCCTATAGAACTATTAAAATTTATATGAAATAGGACAGATAATACAGGTTTTTTAGTTTTGTGTTTCCGTTGATAAATTTTATTAGTGCAAAACCTCTTAAGAAGTAAAACGCTTTTCTGCTGCTCATGTAAAATTTGTAAGATTTTATTAACGAGGTTTTGTATTTACACCAACGATATGTAACAACTAACAATTAACACACAACAAGTATTAACTTAGAAACTGTTTGTATTCACTTAAATCACCCCCGTGTGCATAACCACCTAGTACGAAGAGCCAATCACGTGTTAGATTATATTCAGTTATGCAAAACTGCTGACGTCATACAATTTCCACCTATCAAAATTGACGGACCTATAATGTAAATTGCTTTTCAACCTCTCTTCGCTCGTGAGTTGTTTCCAGCAGAAAGCACATTCTGTTTTCTGCGTTTTCTTGTTTTGAAGTATGTTTGTATAGATTTTAATGTAAAGAAGTCTTGCATCACTGGGACTGTAATGCAGTATAACATGTGCTTACTTTGGAATTGCATGAATTGTTAAAGTTAGGGTTTGTTGTGGTGATGTTGTCATGGATTCTTTTTTTTTTTCACTTGAAAACGACTTGATCTTTCAGTGAATAAATGACGGAGGTATTTACAATGAAAGTTTACAACATTATTTGATACAATAATGTTCAATTCGATTAACACTCATTTTCAAAAAGTCAAATGTTTGCTCGCAGCAATTTCTGGCGAATTTTCGACAGGTTTTAGCTAGTTGATGGAATAACTGCTGCTCATCTGTCTTCTTCAGGCACGGAGTTTCAGTCCGTTCTACGCTTACTACTACATAGTCGTTTACGGTTTTGAAAATTGGCGCTTGCCGTAGCCTCCCAAGTTTACGATTAGAGTGAACGGCATCGTAATCCGGGAGGCTACAGCAAGCGCCAAATTTCAAAAACGCAAACGACGATACGGTAGTAAACAGAGAACAGACCGAAGCTTCGTGCCTGAAGAAGACAGATGTGCAGCAGTTATTCCACCAACTTGCTGAAGCTGACGAAAATTCGTTAGATGTTGTTGTGAGCAAATATCTGAGTTTTGGAAAATGAGTGTTAATCGGATTGGACATAATTGTCTCAAATAATGTTGTGATCTTTATGACTCTTTTTCACTATATGCTATTCGTCATCTATTATATTGAATATAAAGCAATGAAGGGATCAACCAACATAAGGAACTGGTCATTATTTATATCCCGGGAGGAATTGAAAATACGACCTCCAAATTTTCGATGACTCCATCCCAAGACCCTGAAAAAAAGCCCCTGCCCCACTCAAGGTCGAACTGAGACTCCCCACCCCCACTGCAGAAAGCAAGCTTTTCATATGCCTATTCAGGTTAAGTGTGAATGATTTCCTTTGGACTAATTAAAAATAGCGTTTCGCATCGACAGGTTCCCAATTGTGTGGAAAACGAACCATGAATTAAAGTAAGTTCTTGAAACATTCAAATAAGTGTTCTTTAAACAACCTTTTATACCGAAATTCATGATTCATGATGGTAGAATAACTTTTGATGTAAGGGATGCATATTGGCACTACTAATGCAGTTCGAGTCAGTCATGTCCGTCCCCACCTCAACATGTGTTACATGAAAAATACACCAAGGTGCAAAAGCTTTTTTTTGAAAGTGGTTTTAAAGAACTATTCATCGGATGGTCATAGAAATAACGTCAAACTCTTACAAAGCTTACATGATGGGGGTTCTGCAGAAGCTTACACCGATTTCAGAAATTTTGACGGCTGCACTCGTAATTTTTTAGGTTCAAAAATGACTTCTTCTTTTAGTTTGGTCAGTGTTTTTTGTGTGACTCCCTTAACGGGCCTAAAAATTGTATGACCACGTACCCCCTCCCCACGAGAGGGTCCTATGATCCTTTACACTCCTCCAATTTCCTGCACCCCTCCCCCCCCCCCCCCCCTCTCCCTAGGTTATAAATAATGTCCGACCCCTAACCCCTTTCCTTTTATGTCCTTGCTGGACCCCAATGGGTCATTCACCTCATTCCTCCAATCACCGTCCATCAACGGATCAATCAACGGATCGATCAGATCGACGCAGCCTTTTAGCTACTTTCAGTATGCTGAAAAAGCCAGTGTGCAGTCATTAGAAAAAAAAATAATCCATAACTTCTTGGCTCGATTTCGGAGCTGTGGACGGGTGATGCATTTTTGTGTCTTGCTGACTGCACACATGCGTTGGGCGTGTTCACCTCGTGGCTTCTTCTGCTTCTTCACTCGTTTATTGAAGAAGTGCTAATGTTAAAAATAGCATGCAACAAGGAATCAAATAATAACCAAACAGGATAAAGTCTTTTTAATTCGCTAGTTTCTGGGCCAGTTGACTCTCTTGGATTACGTCAAGTGGGTGAGTTAAGGCCTGATGTCATGCAAAAAAGTTGGAGACGGGCATGTGTAGACCGTGCGGTTTCGAAAAAGAAAGAGGGGAAGTAGGGGAAAGGGGAGGGGTGAGCAGACAACTTGTGACGCCAAGCACATTTTTTTTCTGTGTAAGGTAAAACCTATTACATCTTTTGCGAAAATTGGGGACGGTTGGGAGCAATAAGACTGAAGATTGGGGAAAGACTTCTAAACTTGAATTAAGGAACTTTAGGGTTGGGTTTGGGTTCTTTAGGTTTCTTTCAGGTTTAAAATTGGAAAAAAAAAAGGCTCAAGTTAGGGTTGAAGACGCTCAGGCCGACTGAACTGAGGCTTAATCATAAAAGAAGGAGGACCGTAACATTGGACGCCCTAAGGGAAGAGAACTAGCCCGCTGGCCGGCACGGAAGAAAGCTGATTTTTCATGGAGTGCAATTTTCTTTTATACTAAAATTAGCTAAGCATTCTGCGATGCTATTGCTTAGCAAAAATAGTAAAGGACTTATATAAAAGACACGCCAGACGTTGTCTTAGTAATCAACACCCTGACACTCTATATAGAAAAGAAATGACGTTTGAAATACAAGGGCATTGGCTCCAGAAACATGACAGGTTCACAAGATTTGCAACAGCGTAATAGAGTTTCTTTAAAAAAAAGAGTCCTAACTCAACTTATTCAATCTAAAACAGTTAAAAAAAAATTCCGAATTACTTCCTCCTTCTTCAGTGACAAAGGGGAGGGCAGCGTATTGATAATTGTGACATCATTTGCGAAGGATTGCAGAAGTTGCACAAAAAATGTGACGGCCGGGAAAAGGTTTTAGAAAATTCGCGTTTTTCATGGTATTAATAAATAGACTGCCTCTGGGTTACGAGTTCATGGTCTTCTGATCAATGGATTACTCACCAAACAAATTGCAGCACGTCACTGAACTATGAAACCTTGTATATTTCGTCAGGTTTCGGAGCCTTAATTCCCTTCTTCCAGTTTCTAACGACAACTATATGTTACTACGCCAATTTTATCAGTTATTTGGGTTTGTGTAGCCTGGAATACGTCAGGTTTTTTTTGTTTGTTTTGAAATTTTAGTCCGATTTTCGTTGCTTAGGCTTTGGTTAGATTTCAGTTTTTCAGCAAAGCCTTAAAAGAATGTTGCCTTCCTACATAAACTGAAAGTCGTTCATTTTAAGTGTTTTACTCTTTGGTTGCGGTATTATTTGTCATAGTTAAGGTGTGGACTGCTCTTCTTCATCCCCATCGATTATTAACTTTGCCGGTTGGTGCAGCAAAGAGACGATCTACTGCTATTTAGGTTTTATTCATGAATTACTGTGCAATAGATTCACTGGCGTAACTCCACCCCGTGTGGCCCGTGCAACCTCTACCTTGTGACCACCCCCATGCATGAATTCGGGTGAATTTCTTCAACGTCACCCTGCAGATTCTTCCTTGCAGTTTTTATTGAAAAAAATAAGATTCTTTCAGTTTGCACGATATAACAATAAGTATAAAAACACACGACATTGACTTTCATAAGAATAACTTTATTTTCTTAACAAGATAGTTTCTCAGTTATAGCCTTTTAAGTACAGCACATAAACTCTCGTATATAAATCTAACATAACGACACTGTACAATTATTTATAATTTACGAAAAGATTATGTACAGAGCATCGAATGCAAAGTATTTTTGTTGAAAAGATAGTTGTACACAAGCTTTTTTTTCATCATCAAATGTTTGAAAATCATCGGATTGTTATTGGTTTTTATGGAAGTTTTGATTGGTTAAGAGACGAAGGTTGTCCTGTCTGCATTACAGAAGTTACGAGCCTTGCGTTAAGGAAATTGACGGGTATCTGATGAAAGTGTCTGAAACGTATCTAAGAATGGAAAGGTAATTGATAATTTTAAACCCTTTTATTACTTCCCCCCCCCCTTCCAACTTCAGAATAATATCCTTTTCCTCCAAGAAGGTAGACCATTCTTAATCTTATAACTATTTTTTGAGTGTTTGTGTCAGGGAGCAAAATGTTAGGGTAAAGCAAAGGGAGAAAAAAGGACGAGCATTTTAAAGCTGTTTTACCCTCGTTTACCTTGTTTGGAGGGGAATTGGTCACCTCCAGCCCCCCTCACTCCCCCAACATAGCTGTCTACGAACCTGACTAACTACTACAATCCCACAAGCTTAGGTTTGGTCTGCTGGACTTCCGCTAAGATGGTCATAAACATAATTCAGTGTGATAACTTTAAAAGTGATAAATATTCAAGTCCTAAATTTAAAACAAATATTTAACGTAGCGATTAGTGTGACAAATCCCTCAACTCTGGAATATCTATTCAAAAGCGGTCATGGTAGGTATTTGTATTGTAAAGTAATGCCTAAACCTGTAACAAAAGGAGGTGATGCGTTATAAATACTATGAGCCGTTTATTAAAAAAGTAGCGCATAACTATGATCATGCTGCTAAGTTCCTTCAACCGTCATGTAGTTTAAAAATTCAGTTTTCCTCAGATAGTGCCGGATTTTAGGAAAATGAAGACAAGGTCACCCAACTTATCAACGCTTAGCTGACAACAAACAACCTTTAATAAACACCTGTAATAACTAACCTCTAATAACCTATAATAAACATTAAAAGATGCAACATACGTTCCGTTGGTGACTAACCTTATTTACAATATATCATAACATGATTGTCAGCCCTACTTCCGTAAGTAATAAGCAAACAAAATAAACAAACACGGAAAGTTACTATAGTTTAGTTTTTAAATCAAATGGATGAATCTGGTCGAGGAAACATTTGGTTACCTTTTTTCATATTGCATATGCCTATCAATTCAAGTTATAAAAAACATGCTAAATGTACAGATTTCGAAACGACCAAAGTGGTCTGTTTGGCAATGGTTGAAAGTTAATGATGCTAATTTTACAACTAATGATCGTTACAGGAAACAAGCAAAAATACACATTTTACATATAAAAATTGTACGTATGTATTTCTCTACTCCAATCCCAAAAATTACTTTTCTTATAATAACTGTGATTTGACAAAAGAGTAAAAAATTGTACACTTTATACATTTTCCCCACTACTCGAGTCTTGGCTGGCAGTTGACTTCTCATTGCGGATTTTACGTGTTTTACTTGGAAAATAAATTAAATTTAAATTGTTGATAAGACTTCGGAAAGCTTTAATGCCGGGCTCTAACAAATTAAAATCTGAAATGATACCGTGGCATACCACACTGGAACACAGGCTAAACAGATAACACATACTGTTGTTTAGCTGGTGCCCAAAATAGGATTTTAGATATACCAGAAGTTTACGTTTTGCTTCCTGAACACGTGTACTTCCACAGCACACAGTTCATGTATAAATTTAGAAAACCATGTCGCACTCATACAATTCGTAAATGGAAAGTAATAAGATATAAATTCAAGAAACTCTCTAGCTAAACTGTCTATTGAAGATGGCCGACGTGATTTTGAAGTATAAAAATAATGTTCTGTTCAGTTCAGCAACGTGTGATGCCCCATTGATCGTACATGATGCTAACATTAAAAAAAATCACAACATGTAACAGATCACATGAGAAAAAAGTAACATTGAACATGAGTCATGCATCAGTGACATTAAAGTCGTCACCTTTTTTATAAGTACAATAATAATGTAAGTTGGCATTGACTTCACCTGGAGAAGTCAATGTGAATGTCTAACCATGTGATATTTGTACATCTCTTATACACATAAATGATAAGACTCCATTTAGCCTTGTGAAGTAACCAAATAATTAGACTAGCGGAATTACAATATGAAAATTTTAATAAATATTCAGAGGAGTTTGACAAATTAGTCCTTCACAGCGATCCCCTGCAGTACAAAAAATATTCAGACCGTAGGCCAATACTAATTTGTTTTTACAACTATTCTTGCACTACGAAATTCATCAATGACCAAGTTTTGAGAACTTATGCACCATACTATAGACTAAGCATTCACGTTAACGAAATGTGCCACACAAAAAAAAAAAAAAACAAGCACTTCGTATATTGTAGGAATCGGAACTAGGAAAGAACGAAGAGTTTTCCATACTTTATTTTAAAATAAAACTTGAGATGGAATTAGGGCAATGCATATTAAAAACTTCTTGCCTCCACATCTCCCGAAGTTTGTGAAGTGGAGCCAGAAACATACGATATAGATTAATCATGCTTAAGAAGCTGGGTAATCACTCACACAGGTTGATGAGACGGTCTGGCATGAGCTTTGCGGATGTCTCCTTTCAAGTTACTAACCTAGCTCTCAATACATTTAAGAGGATACAAACAAGGTGGAGAAGGATGAAACACATTTTAGCTTGCTAGCTAAGATTCACGTGAAAATATAGCTTGGTTTATGATCAAGACTAAAATGACGACCATAAATTGAGGCCGTCTGCATGTGCCATTAAATTCCTTCATGATTGGCTGATGGACTGTACTGTTAGATTTTAGCTTTGTTCATTAAAGTTCATACTTGCTGATGAAGTGTGGCACGGTTTATTACAGAAAATAAAGTAAAATCTTTTGCACTCAAAGCTCAGTTTTTACGGTATTAACATTGTGTAATCGCCCGTTGGTATAAAAGACAGCACACATTGTTTTATAAACGTATCAAAAATGAGCAGTAAATGCCAACCCTGTATGAGCCCACCATGTTATAAACCTACAATGTTTTGTTTTCATAAATGAAGATGTAACAAATGAAAAATATTGAAAGCAATTGTTTATGCCATCCCCGTATGAACTGCAGGGGAATCTACTTTGGCAGAACTCTAAGGCCTTTACTCAGCGTAAAAGCCAACATTTTGAAAATGTTGAAGCTCGAAGCAATCCTGCTAGACACTTTTGTGATACTATCCAAATTTTAAACTCGGATCAGAGGGTACATATTAAAACCAATAATTCGGTTAGGCGTAAGCTTGAAAGTTTGACTGCTACTAACAACATCCAACGTTTAAATACGGTCAAGAATTACCCTTTTATGGACATGTGGTTGGAAACCAAAAAAAGATTTTGTGAGTTTTAGTTCTACCATGATCCGCTCTGCTCCCATTGCAAATGGCCCCCACCGTATTTTAATGTTTGATTGTTTTAGGTTTGAATCGCTCACCCAGCTGTTGTTCTGTGTGATTGTTCAACATTGTAATTTCAATTTTCTCAATTTTATGGTTTTGTTTGCCTGATGAGGCACCAGTGAAGTCCAAAAGTTCACACAAAAATTCCTAATAAATTGTAAGTCCTCCATGTTAGTCTGTAATTTTAAACTTGAACTTAAATATTTAAAAATTGCAACAAGTGAATGTGCAATGCAGCAAGTGAACGTAAGTAAGTGCTGCAAGCCCGACAATGATTCCAATCCCACAGTACACTTAATTATTAAGGCTGTACAAAAAATGCTAATAGAAATGTTTACAAAATGCAAGAATCTGAGGTTTACCGCATCTCTTTGGACTGGAAAACTTATCATTCTTTTATAAAAAAAATAAAACGTTGGCCATGTTGAAACAATAAATATTGATACTCGTAAATTTAGGTAAAGTCGTAAAGCAACGGCTATTTACAAATTTCACCAATAGTAAATGTACAGGGTACAAGATCAAATAAAATGGCAAAAACAACAATTATTTTCATGTACTCTCATGATTTCAGCATTGTAGTCCTTTCAGTCATTTCCCCACAATGAGCTGGACTTTCTCTGAAATTCTTGGCACTTTTTAGACTATAAATCCTTTTTCATTATTTACTAGGTTTTCATTCGAATTAACGATTCGAATTAAGTCAGTACAACTGATACCAAGGCGTTGGCCATCAACTAGTAATCTTCATTCGTTTTGCAATGAAAACAGTAATTGTTGCCAACTGAACGAATCCACCCAAACTTAAACTACGAATAAAAGGTGTTTTATCTTCGTGCACGTGATTAAAAAAGACATAATGTAGAATATTTTCGTATATACAGTCTCACGATCCGAAAACTAGCCACTTTGGGATATCACTTGTATGTAAACACATAAGTAAACTAAATCAAATCAGGTTTACGGTTATTATTATTACTGGGTCCGGAGCATCTCAGCATTGCAACTATCCCACCACTTTGTAGGAAACCAGTAAACTTAGAGTACAAAACACCTATTTAATACAGTACATGCAAAAATTTATTCGATTCTTTTGAGCCTGATGGACAGTTAATTTGCCACAAATTTATAGTCTCGATCACTGAATTGACGCAAAAATGCAATGAATGAACACGATTTATCACTTGATTTCCACCAAGCAACACTAGCAATTTTAAAGGAAAAATGTTTTGCGTGTGTGAAAGGAGTTGTTTGTGTGAATAGTGGATCCATTGCTTTTTAAAAAACACTGTTAATCCCAAGTTTTAAATTGTCATCCTTCTGCCCAAACCTAACACTTACCATATTGAAATGTGTGGGTTAGATAAAATAATTTCATTTTTACTCGAAACCAGCCCAAAATATATAATGACAGGTTAAAATATTTATAGAAACCACACGTAAAATAAATCAAATCTGAGACGTATTATGATTTTCTCAACGAGTAGTGTGGCTTAGTTCCACTCATTTTTCCAAAAATTTATAAAAAGAAACAATTTATGATGTAGTGATCAATCAACCATTAACCATTAGGGAATAAACCTATTCAAAAAATTAGCTTTTGATCAGTAACTTTCCTTTATCGAAAATTCACAATCCCTAGAATATAACGTGATCATTTTATTCAACTGGTGTAAACAAGACATGGTTAATTCTTTAGTTCCGAGAGTAACACTGCTGATACTTGTGGTTTGGCAAGATAAATTCCAAATCAAAACCAGCGGATACTATTAAAGATGAAAGGAGCCTTCTGACTGGCTTAATGAACTAAGGCGTAAGATGGCACATCACTTACTGCAAGAGGCCCTTAAGGACCCGGAAGCTCTACCATGCATTGGCCCTGTACAAGAGCGTCACTTCTTACGCAGTTGTGAAACATCGCCGGGAACATTGCCAAACTTAGCCGAAGAATTAGCATCACCCATATCTGTATCATGAACAGCACGAAAAAAATGGGGCTTCAGTTGGAAGCCTATGCCATTTCGATTAATAGGGACCGTGCAGTGAACACAAACATTTCTCCATTATGGTTAAGTGGCAAAGCATTTTTCAACAGTCACCAGTCAATATTTGCGAATGTTTTGTGTATGTTTTTATATTTTCTTATATTTTTATCGGCTAGTGACATCATAATCTTCTTGGGATGGCTACCGTTAGTGTTTTATAGATTTTTAATGTTTTGTGTTTTTTTTTTATTTTTGTGTTTTTGACTTTTGTGCATCTTACTCTCTGTAGTTCATATTCATTTAGTTCTATATCGTGTTTTAGGAGAACAAGATCCAAAAATTCGGATTGAAAATGAAAAAAATTGATAGCCATTTTATGCTTGCGAGTTCATTAAGGCAGTCGGAAGGCTCCTTTGATCTTAAATCCTGCATCTACTCGCAAAATAATTTCTGTTGCAACAACACTACTTGAAACTACGACTGATCTATTCTAGTAAGGTCAGGATACGTTACATACTTCATCACTTAATTTGGAAGTACTTGCGTGACTTCAGGTGTTGATACACTTAAATTAAACACTTAAACACTTGATTATCCCCAAGTCGTGGCGTTTTCGAATGTTCTGAGTTTTTGAATTTTCTTTTGTTGTACCAGTGTTTGTCAGTGGTGTACACAAAGCCATCGACAAAGACTTAAATGAGCGAGGGATGGCTATCAGTACGTTTGCCGCTTTGTTACTAATTGCACCACCATGTAGCTCTTGTACGCAGATGAGCACATTTACATTCTGTAGCAGCTGTCCAATTTGGATCACAGTAGCACAACACATTTAGAGGGCCGTTTCTATTTGTACTCTGAGTGTTCGGAAATCATCGAAAGCGTCCCGAGGTCGCTGGTCTCGTAGCTCGACTTGACCATTTGGTGATGACGGGAGTTCAAGAAACTGACCACGGCCCCCAGTTTGGAGGTGATGTGGATGGACGGGGGATGAGGGGCTGCC
>JAHWFP010023089.1:0-41620 GCA_023313725.1 Lithobius niger
TTTTTTTGTGATTATGTGTGTGCTTTATTTAGAACATACAGCTACTTGGAGTTTAGCAGAATGTGGTCGCAGTAAGCAGTAACGGAAAATAACACATTAAAAAAAGTTAGCAAATAAGTTTTGACCATTTTATAATAAAATAAAACTTCCTTTCACATTGAGTTAACGAGTTAAGTACAATTCAGTTAATTCTTTCCTCCCATTTTTGTACTGAACAGCGTTCAGTCATTGCTTTCCCCCATGTTTAGTACGGAACTGTGAGTTGTATAATGATGCAAATCTATGTGTGACAGTATTAAACTGCAGAACTGCGCGCCAAATATTATTTTCTGATGGTTCACGGATGCTTTACTGAAGTCGTGCAAGTAATTATTCAATTTGCTAGTTAACAAATATGTATCTGTTCGGTATTCAACCAAGAAAAAAACGCTTATTTATGTAATTGTTTAACTTCGATCTTGTCCATGTTTAATTCTTTTAACTTGGTAAGCTGACGTATGTATAAAGATTTGTGCTACCTCTGAGGAACGTTGCTTTAGTACAAATATCAGTAGAACACTAAAGCTGCTTGCTGCCCACATATCATCTCCTTTCGGGTTTTTATCTCAGACATCAAGTCATTGCTCATATTTTGTCAGGAGTAAGAGGAGGTTTTCGATTGGTATACCGTGCTTGGGAGCTGCACAAAAATGTTATACGACTTTTGCTACCTTGAAAGATTTCATCCCCATCTTGAATTAGGCTCTGGTACAAATCTTACGAGAAATTGTAGTCCTACACTCTGAATACAGTACCTGGTAATTTTAATTTTAACTATGCTTACCGCATTTGACTGTGTCTGATACATGATGTGCTATAATTTTTTTTCTTCGTTTTGTGTAAAATTAAGCCAAAGAATGTTATCGTTGTTATACCGTGCTGCCGAACATTGTCTCAGTCCAACTATGTGGGTTCTATATATATATATAAATATACTTTTTTTTTTTTGCCAAACATAAACTTCGTTTTATTCCTGTAAAAAGGGGTAATATTTCAGGTTTGATCCTGTTCTCAAGGGTAATATTAGTTTGTGAATGAAAATATGTACCATTAGATGTTTTGTCTGTGGAATACTAACCTCCACTGTGCATACAGAGATAGGGTTTGAAAATAGTACCACGTACGTACAGTTTTTGTTTTTCACTGTTACTTCTGTACCGGAGTACTAAATTATGCCGCGTATTTGGAAAATATTAAGGTACCGAGAGCTAGTCATTATGAGAATGTTGTGTTTGGTATTTGTGAGAGCATGTCAAGCGTATTTTTGTTAAGGGTCTTCCATAGCTCCATTCCATTCTAAGGAATTTTCGCTGCTCTAAATATTCGTTTACTTTGCGTGTATTTTCTTCGTGTTGGGTAAATCATAGTATAAATGCACTTGGTGTACTTAATCTAAGTGGAAGATGTGCAATAATTCTACGTTTACTGTAGAGTTGAGGGAAATGTAACTGTACCAGGAGTACAATTACGTATATCTATCTAACCGTCCATGATTATATAAAATGGCTATTGTACTGACTTTAATTATTATTATTATTATGATTATACATTATATGAATAGTATAACGTTAGTTATGAGTAAGTTAATTTGTGTTTTTAACATCTGTTTTATTTATAACGTTCTCTCTGACCCTACAACTAAAGTGGCCCTCGGTGTCTTAATGTTGTTTCCCAATTGTAGCGGCTTTACTTTGTGTTTTTTGAAGATGAGAATGATGTTTCATTCTTTGATTATCATTGTTTGTATGGCTGCTGTTATACGAGCCGTATAGCCACCTTTGCCATGTTTTCGTTTTACGTTTTTTCTTTTTTCGTCTCAAAAGAAAAGTTAGGTCTTGTGGGGTGTTAAACCTTTTAAAACTTGTAGTTTGTTCCCATTAGTTGTTTAGTGTTTGATTTGTAATCAGTTATTGAGTGCAGTCTTTAATGTTCTCGTCTTAAGTTTAGGGCATTTTTTCTGTATATTGTTTGTTGATTAAAAAAAAAGTCCATAAGAAGTTTTATTCCACGTAAGGGCATATTATGTACTGGCTGCTGTTTCTAATAATTATAAAGTTTCTCACTATCTTTCAAAATAGGTCGACATAATTATTGTCCTTTCTCAGTTATATCTTATTTTGCAGGAAGAAAAATGTAAGATTAAAAATTATTTAAGTAGTTTAAGCTTGTTGTCGCCCGACGCAATCATCTGTAGTGTGGGATTAGAATTTGTTTGAAGGGCAATATATTTCTTTTCTTTGCAAAATTAGAAGTACAAATTGGGTACTTCTTTGGTGGATGTTCCTGGTTCTTTGTCCTGAATGATGTATTCATTCTTTGTGGTTGCATTTCGTAATTATTTAGTAATATTTTGCATGATTTCAAATCGTTAACGTGGCAGCGCAGTTAAGAGTTTAATCTTTTTCATGCGCCTGATGAAATGTTAAAAAAGGACAAATTAAAAATTACGTGTAATTATTACTTGGCTGTTATTAGTAAGTTGTATAATCTGTTTGTAATAACTAACCCCCTTCCCTCATAATTTTGGAGAAATAACAACCTTAAAAAATAAAGTGTGTTGTGTGTGTTTTATTTATTATCTAGTTGAATGCATGCTCTTTAAATAGTGGTAGTGGTAAGTATTTAGTTGGCAGAGAATCCAACAGGAATGGGAGCCACTTGCTTACACCTGCCCTCAACGTATAAATATACTGCAGATTATATATATTTTTTAAATATGAAGCTTTCATGGAATGCTATTGGTTTTGTTACAAAAAAGAAAAAAAAACATGGATTTCCGTCCTCTTCATTCATTTTCTTCAAGCTTTTACTCTTAAATTATGACTACCTTATTTTACAGTAAATTCAGCAGTGAATTTGTGGGGGGGGGGGGGAATATCTTGCTCACTGAGTGGAAGGGTGGGAAAGGTTACTTTAATTTCATTTTTTATATGCCAACGAAAATGGAAATTACCTGTCTTTTATAGCATTTCCTTAGATGCAATTCGCCCCTAGACAAACTTGTTGGCTTCCCTGCCTGCCTCGCAGCTTCCCCTTTTCTGTGCATGCACCGGAGCAGGCCTCCTACAAAAACATCATTCTTGGACCTGGCTTCATCTTTCTTCCTACGGTCAGTCACCATACAAGGTGGTTGCTCCTCGATGCTCCCTTGGAGAATTGGATAAGATAGCTCTGCCGTGCTGTTTTCACATCTCTAAACTAATGGCCACTGTACGGTCGGTTACAGCAATTAGCCCCTGTTCACCACCCTGACTTGTCTACTTGTGCGAATTAGTCCCACGGGCTAACCCTGTTCATTTCTGCGGCCGACTCTGCCATTCGCACCACCGACAGTCCCTCCGACGCAGCAGTCGCTTATTCACTGGTGCCAGTAGCGCCTCTTCACTGGTGCATCTTCACTGGCGTCTCTTCACTGTCGACACTCCATTGGTGCCATCGTCGCCTCCGAATTCAGTTGGTTCGGCTGAACCATCCACGAGCTTTCATCCGCCAAGGACTGCCCCTTCAGGCCCTCTCCTGCGCGGCCCACTGACCACCCTGACAGGGTTCACAAGCTTCGCCGGGCTGTTTCAATCCAAAAGTACACCCTGCTGCAATCAACCCAACCTCTACCATCCTCTCCTCATGCTTAGATGTCCACAGATCGACTTTTCGCCCCCACACACCTGGCGCCACTCACCCCGGTCCACGGTCCCATTCAAGGGCACCCATGATTAACACGGTCTCACGCCGAGACGCTCTAGCATCACAGCCGTTGTGATGAATAGACACAGTAATGACGAATACTGAAGAGGACCATCCAAGCTAAGTCAGCCTTTTGCTTCGATTACTCTGGCCCCTTCTTTCACCGAGTCACCTTTTCGGACTGGCTGATTTCCCCCCCCAAAAAAACATCACAGCCACATTCGTTTACCAAATGGCTTCCAGAAATTAACGAGTTTTCTCTAGGCCACAAACAACAACAGGGGGGGGGGGGACTGGCAACAGCCTTACAAACTCTCTGGTCCAACCCTTGTACATTAAAGAAGGCGCCACACTGCTCAGGTTGGCACTACATGGCTGCATCAACATATGACATGACCGCTCTCCCCAGAGTCCAGTGAGTTTTCCGCAGTCGTTCTTCGGCTGCCTCCCTATGCTATCTTAAAACCTGTTCCACTGTCGTCATTACAACCATTGATACCATTGATGACCATTGATACCATTGATGACCCAAGCTGGTCGATATTGGTGTTACTACCTCCCACATCCTGGCTATGCCACTGCTTCATCTTTCGAGACTTGGCTTCAAGATAAAACAAAGCGTGAATCATGCACGGATGATCACTTAAGCTTCTGCTTCCCACATCTTCTGGTGTGGTCACATCTCCAACATCTACTCAAAGCCATTCGGCGACTCCTAACCAGGGTCGCTCCGTCACTGTTAACACTACGACTCTGGCCAGTCCCCTGCGGACTGCCGTTTTTGCAGCAATTTTGATAGGAACCTTGTGTCCTTGGTATTGCCAAGTATCATTTATCTACAATAGCCAACCACTCGTCTTCCTCTATCAACCTTGACAGAACATGAATAAAAGGGGTGGGGGGGACACCTGTCGTGACCACCATTGGATCCCCCTCTGCTACCCACATATCAGGACCTCCTTCCAACTGGCGACCAGGACATAAACTGTATGCCTTAACTTTATACCATTACGATTTGATTCTTCGGCTGCTCTGTCATCCTTTGATTCATAGCCCATCACTGGGCACTACGGTCGCCGTCCCTTCATTCGCGACTCATCTCTTGCTTCCGCCAGTTTGCCTACAGGCCACCCATTCTAGTGGTCGTCTTTCCACCATCTTCGGTTCAATTGGGCATTTCTTCTAGCTGTTCTGTGACCATTGCACCTTTCCCCGTCTGGGTAGCCAACACACGGGTCGTCGCACGCACATACACTGACACTGCGCCGTTTGCACCACTACAATGAAGACATGGGCCTCATTAAAAGTTTACCAAGAACAATCAGCTCACACAGCTCTCTAGCGAACCAAAGATCTCCTCACTGCTCTTACTAGGATTACTCCAACAGCTGCCTCTAAATTTCGTCCGCTCGACCGTCCCTTTTGAAGAAGGATGGTCCTACTTCTGCCGCTTAAGTTGTTCCAATGGCCACCGTTCTTACGACCGACCTCATTATTATTCTTGCAACTGATGAGTGGTTCATTTCTCTCGCCCAAGCCACCAAAACTAAGAATCATTTCCGGTCACCATCTGCCTTGCGGCTGTTTTTCTTGGGCCCCTTCAGCGACTGTTTCTCCTCAGCCTTCTTCTGCTACGACTGCTGTGTTTTGCGACGATACGTTCACCTCTTTCTCCCCCACCGGTTTTACATCCCACATTCGTCCCCACTACAACGTTTCCATTGGGTTCTTGACCGAGCCCTGCCTCCGAATCATTCTTGTCTGCGGCCACGATCGCCTGCCTGCACTCGCTTTTATGACTGGTTAGTCTATGGCCCATGACCTATTAACCAGTTCTGATGGTCCCTGCATGGCATGCACCACTCTCCGGTCGCACATTACTCTCCTGTACAACAACAGATGCCAGTCCAGCATTCGAATCAACTTGCTTTCTCCAACACATCATCGAACGGCTAAGCTATTCTCAAAGTCCACGAGACCCGTCTTCCTTGAACTTCCAGCAAGTCCACCATACCATTTCAGCACTGGTGTCTGTAGTTTTGGTTCCCTCTTGCACCACGTGTTCCCAGGAGAGGCTTAGCACTGCGACTGAAGCTTGGGCATCTAAAAAGAACAGAAGTGTCTCGCCTTACCACCTAATCGTCAAGCAGGTGACCACATTATTCTCGGTCACGTCCACAATCTGCCCTCATTGGCTGTTACCAATGAGCCCACCTGCACAACTTCACGTTACTCTCTCTCCAAGAGTCTTCACGCCTTGTCTAGTCAGCCATCGTTCACAACGAGATATTAGTAGGCTCCTCAACCCAGTCCAGCGGCGCAAATCACGACGCCTTCTTATCATCAGGCCACGACAATGAACGAGTCATATACAGGATGAGTTGGGCGTCCCTAGGTCACTGCAAGATCACGCCCCTTCATCCCTTCTGTAAGTAGGTTCCATGTTTGTTTCGACCTTTTAATTGATGAGCGATGGCACCCATCTGCTATGTCCCCTGATGGTGCATTTTCGTATCAAATTCCGGTTCCTCGAGACTATCACGTACTGGTCCTCTTCTGTGTGTTAACCAGTCTTAGCGCTTCAATATTGCACACTGTTCGATTCAATATAATCGTTGTTTTCTGCAACTGTTCATCATTTTCAGCCTTATTGGAACCGGCCACCAGCACCCACAAACACCATTCGGGCCAGGCAAGGTTATAACTCAGCCACGAGGTCGTACTTTTCCTCTTGCATAAAAACGACCTTCTGTTCCCACCATTGGCGCCCACCAACCATTCTGACCATCTGGGCCCAACAGGTCAATTCACCTTGCGGTCGCTCTTCCCTCCTCTGAGCAATTTCAGGCATTCTCCGAATTAAAGGTAATGGTTGTTTGCCAACAACCACGCCTGGGCATATCCGCCAAAGAACTCCTTGTGACCCACGTCACCCACCAGGGCCATCCTTCCACCAATGCTTTCTAAATCAACGATCCTTTCCAAACGAGACAACGACTGCAAGCAAGACAACAACTGCCACATGGCTCCAAGACCTTTTCCCTCGTTCGTAAGGTAATCTGAGATATAATTTTCAATTATAGCTGTTTAACCTTAGCCCCTAAACCAATAAGCATCCATATCCATTGCCCTAACCGGACACACAAAAAAAGACGAACAGCGACCAGACTACATGGACTGGCGCCTACCAGCCAACCGAAGACTGGAAACCGAGACAAGCAGATGATCGAAGACCAAGAGTTGAGATGAAGCCGTCTCCCAGTGCCAACCCTTGGCTAAAACCCCCACTTCCTGTTTCTCTGCACAAAAGCTACTCCACATGTCCGTCGCTCCTCGAGCCCGTTGGTCAGGTGACCAGCTCGGTTGCAGTTGGATTCTCCTGGTCCTTGGATTGCTTTAGGTTCAATGAGTCCGTTGATTTTGGGGCAGCCAGCTTGTAGCACGGGTATCTGTTACCATGGTCCCACCACCATAAGTGATGAGGTTTGATAAGAATGCTATAAAAGACATATTTCGTTGGCATATAAAAACATCAATTTGGCAGGGGTACCTGATTGAATTGGTTTTTATTGCCTAACTGAAAATATACATTACCTTTGCCCGCCTAGCCAGCCCTCTGCGTCACCTTGGTATCGACCAGAGGAAGAAATATGAAGCCAGGTCCGAGGCTGACACTTTTATAGGAGGCCTGCACAGGCACATGTGTAGAATGGGAAGCTCCGAGGCTGGCAGGGAAGCCAACAAGTTTCTGTAGGGGCAAATTGCATGCAAGTAAGAGAATGCTATTAAAGAACCGGCAGACCTTCCACTTGTCCTACTTTTCCTACTTTTTAAAGAATGTCTTACTTTTCCTAGTTTAAACATTTTTAAATGTATCGTGCGTTGAAGTTTGTAAAGTTCAGTACAGACACAGACCAAAATACAATCCGAACTAACAGATCTAAACCAATCAGATCGTTGCAAGAGAATTATTACAGTGCCCAAGGTTTCTACTTCTTTGCCGATAATGCAGTTTCCGATATCTGTTGTGAATTCTTCAGTAATTTTGTGACGGCGATCTTCCAGAACGAATTAAGTTACTTTGGAGCACATACTTGATAGACAAAGTAAATGATCCTTTATTCCAATTTCGTAGCAATTTATGAAACCAAAAGTTCTGGAGAATGTTAAGGGCGAAACGAATACGGTTTCAGCAAGCGAAAGAGCAGAAACGTCAACTGGAGAATGTTACGGGCAGTGATCTCCTGGCACTCAATGCAAGGGAAGAAAAGAATCTCTTACCAAACGAAAACAGTAAATTGGTTCTGAATGCATGCAACTTCTTTATGGCAGCTTACAAGAAAATGGCAAAACATTGCCTTTAAAGAATCCAGTTTTAAAGAACCGTCAGTGCCTTGATTGGAAAAAATACAGGGAAAGGCATGGGAAAAATGGAAAATTGATGAAAGTCGGTGATAGTCGGGGATATTCGTTTTCTAGAATGAACTGTTTTTTTTAATGAACCGTTTGTTTTTTTTGTTGTATTTTTTTTTTCATTTTTAAAAATTCGTTTTTAGAATGAACCGTGTGGTTTTGTTAAGTTCCACCTTCTTCTGTTATTTAAATAAAAAAATAATTGAGAAAAGTTTGCAGCTGCCATCCAGATCCACGTTTGCATTTGTAAAACATCGACGTTCGATCAATAGTGTGCTATTAGCTGGTGCTCTACTCATCATCACACGTAGCGGGGAAGGAGATGGGTTTTAAGTAAATATTCTTAAAATTTGTGAAACAAGGAAACCCATGTAAAGTCTGCAAAATTTATTTGAATAAAAAATAATCTACACCAAGAGCGGCACAAGGAGTATGAATGATAAAATTACCAAGCATTTTAGTTCAAGCATACAGCAACTCGCGTGCTACAGCGTTGAAACGGCCTTGCAGCGGGGATGGATAAGGCTGCTTCAAGCCAAGGCCGACTGGGTAAGAAATCCCGTGACTCGCCTCCTGGCTCATTGCCTGTTTAGGTGCATGCCAGAAAGGCGATAGCTTCTTCAAGCCAAGACCGACTGTGTAGAAATCGCATGCCTAACCTCCTGGCTCAATAACAATGCAATCGCGTGCCGGAAAGGGAATGGCTTCTTCAAGCCAAGGCCGACTGGGCTACAAATCGCGTGCCTCGCTTCCTGGTTCATTGGCAGGTTAGGCGCACGCCAGAAAGGGGATGGTTTCTTCAAGCTAAGGCCGACTGAATACGAATCGCATGTTCCGCCTTAAGAAGCGCACGTAGCTCTTGGGTGGCCAGACCGTTGCCTGAAGCCTAACGTCTGCAACGCTGTTAGGGTAGTTTTGCAGTGAATTTGTGAAACTGTGTCGTGGCGAAGATCAGCGTAGTAGCACCAGGGTATGATGGATGACGGTGTGCGGTCCTAGGTTCAATATGTACATGTACTTAAGTTGCTTTATGTAGGGCGTTTCACTATGGGCCATGGCTCCAATAAATCATTATTCCCCGGCCCTTGCCCTTACGAAAAACACGTACTGCACTCTGATCATTTGCTTTATCGTGTTAGATATGGAATGTCCGTCATCAGCATAAGAGTTGCAGCATGAAAGCTCCTCGAGCGTAGCGAGCCGACGGGGAGGAGCGGGGCCCCGCCCGCGACTCCGCTAGTCTATTATTAAAATCATATCAAAAACCAAAACTGGTAAAAGGGGCCGCCAAGTTATGAATGGTTCGGCCCTTCAAAGGAGTGATATCAACACACCAAAACATTCGCCAAGTTTATCGCACCGCTTAATAGTTCGAAGGTTAAATGAAAACTAGAATATTGCCACTTTCGGTAACAATGTTCAAATTTTCATTTAACGTCCAAAGTATTATTCGGTGCGATTAAGTTTGCGAATGTTTTGGTGTGTTGATATCACTCCTTTGAAGGGCCGAACCATTCAGAACTTGGCGGCCCCTTTTACCAGTTTTGGTTTTTGATATGATATCACTTCTTTTTTTAATTGTGTATTTCCTCATCTCCACTACCGTGCAGGTGAGTAACAAAGTGCCACGTCAACAAGAAAATGGTTTTCAACAATTTGCTACCACCTTTTGCCTATAGGCCGAACCATTCTCAACTTAGTCACCTCTTTATTGGCTTTTGGTTTGGTTTTAATTTTGTTGTAATTTGTTGTATTTAGTTAGTTTTGGTGTGTTGATATTACTCCTTAGAGGGCCGAAACAGTTCGGCTTTATTTATTTTGCTTTGTTTTTACACTTGGTTTATTTTTCGTGAATTGGACGTGAATACAATTTCTTTGCAACGTTGTTTAGATTTATCGTGATACACTAGTGTGTGCCTAGGCACGTACGTCAGTACACACGTTCTCACTGTCAGAACTTTGGCCGTCCAATGAGAGATGATGCCGACAATACTAACATTGGTTATAACAATATTTTCGCATTTACGTGCCCTCCCACGCCATCCTGTTACCCCCCCCCCCCCCTCCCCCGGCTCCAAACCATAAAAGGTACGCAGTTCGTATTGTAGTGCGCCCATTCGTCCAATTTCATAGCTGGAAGCCTTCCCGTTATCTCGGAATTGATGAATAATCACCCTATGGGATTTAACATGGGGATGAGCGGGCTAGCTAGCTAGGTAGTAACACATTTTCAACGTTATTGCGGGGAAGATTTTGCATTGAAAGCAGCATAGCTGGCATTCAAACACACTAGCGTGTGTCTAGATAATTGTGCTCCGTAGTCGAGTAACAATGAGCCTCGGTTTCCGTTTCACAATTAAATCGAAATGTGATATTGTAATTGTTGCTATCTAGAATAAATCATCTCATCGTCTACCAAACTGTTTAATTATACCGAAGTAACGATTTTCTTCATGCTGTTCAAAAACCTATTTACAATTACATGTTCAATTGTTCATAAGTAGCTCACAATCAATACTAACATAAATAACACGGTCATATCATTACTTACACAATTAACACCATAAACAACCCAAAGGGGTAATATCATACAAAAACCCCATAATGGTAAAGGAATCCATCAAGTTTTCGCCATAGAAAGTAGTGATATCAGAGCCAAAATGGCTGCCACCAAGTTTTCCGTCTCAACTGTTATCACTCAATCTTAGCTGACACCCCGGTGGTCGTCAGTTAAGCTTGAGTGATCACGGTTTGAGCCACAAACTTAGTGTCAGCCATTTTGGCTCTGATATCACTACTTTGTATGACTAAAGCTTGATGGGTCCCTATACCCTTATGGGGGGTTTGTATAACTAATATTACAGTAAAAATTCGTTTTAATTAATATAAAAGATGTAAGCGATGACGTCGCAAAACTGAATGATGCTTGTATTTCCCGAGTTACCTCTGACCAACCCTCGACCAATCTAAAGCTTGCGGGCCACCGCTATTTTTTCTAAAATAGCTTAAGAGCACATCTGCATGCAGACTTCAGTAACTCTCCGTTGTATAACCAGTGGATTCGCGTTGAAAGACCTCGTTAGAGGTTAGATAGTTTTAAAACGACTTAGTTAATTCTGTATGTCACGTAGCGACCTGACCTCCTAACCTGCAATTCACCCACACTTGCATTTTAATTTCGTCGGATTGTAATTGAAGAAATGTGGCTAGTTTTTAAGATGTGGCTGACTCTATTTGCTCAAAACTCCTTTTTTTGGCACAACCACATTAATTCAACGTGATTAAAAAATATATGTATTAACATGGTTTGCACAACAGAATCTTAACCTGTGAAGAGAGAGTATCTTCAGTAATGCTTTTTTTTAAAGATGAGATACTGTGTGTCACGCTATTAGGTTGTTGGAGTGCACCTCGAGTCTAGTTTTGGTTAGAGTATGTAATTCTGTGTCGAATTGAGTTTCAAAGATGGAATAGGTTTTTAAAATTATTACCGTACGTTAACCAATTAAATCAGTCGTTCCCGCATCAAAAATACTACACGTGACACGACACTATCTTTATGCAACTTATGAAAATTAAAGTAAACAAGCATGGTATTAAGGGATACTTTGTTGAATACAGGCTTCTGTTTAGAGTCCATTGTATTTTATTGTGTAAGTGTTAACTAGACAACACATTCCACATATTTTAAAGCATTAATTCTGTAAAACTTAGGTAAAGATAAATTTTGCCGCGTTGTACCGAAGAAAATAATGATATTTTTCTTAACACCCTGGCTACCAATGACGTATATATGCGTCATGGTAAACTTCTACCACAGCCCAGTGACGTACTGTATATATATAAGTCGTGTAAAAAATTGAAACGCTAGCACCTTAGAGTGATACAATCCAACAAGAGTGGTCAAAAACTTATAATCTCAACCACTAGATGGCACCACCTTTCAGTTGCAGCGATCAGTGCGTGACGTATATATACATCATCGGGCCCTGGGTAGATCATGACATATATATGATCATGACGTCTTTGGCCCTAGATAGGGGGTTGCCATTTGGGATTTTTTCTGGTGTTAGCAAAACTGAGGTATTTATTATAAAATAACTCACTACAATGAATTTTTCATGCACAGTTCCATTATTTAGTTGATTATCTTGTGAAATAATGTGGATTTATGTAGAATAAAGGCCTATTTTACTGTGACGTATATATGCGTCATTGGGCTGTGGCTAGACCATCTTTAAAAACAGCCCTATGACGTATATGTCTCAATATTTGAACGTATTTTTGTAAAGGTCTTCACCTGTTGATAATGTCTACATAAAAAATAATTACCAAAACATATAATCTTATGTACTCCTCTTGGGCTGTGGGTAGGGATTGGGAAAAAAAGCCCTCGGTAGCCAAGGTGTGAACTCTGCCAAACTTGAAACTCGAAAAATGTTGTTTTGAAGTTTTGAGATTGAGTAGAGTTAACACAAAGTCAAACGCTATCCCTACTCGAAATTTCGTGTTACGGTGTTAACTTGATTTTATGTCAGATGTGAGCCAAACCCTCAGTGACTTAATTTTGGCGACGCGTGGAAGACAGGTACGCGATACCAAGAATTTATGACTGAGACCCATACTGAAACATCTTAGATACGTTCACATTAGTTCAGTCTTAGTTTATAGAGGGCACCACGTGTTTTACGTGGGAATTTCTACTCGGATTTTAGCCTTAAATTTAACTAAACTAAACGAAAGCTTAAGTTTAATTATTATTTAGCCTAGCTTAGTCATAATTTAGTTTACTTTAGATTTGGGCTGAAAATGACCAAAAGTTACCAGACAGAACACGTGGTGCCCTCTGAAAACTCTGACTGAACTAATGGGGACGAATCTAACGTGTTTCAATAGGGACTACTTAGTTACAAATTCTCCTCCCAAACACTATAAATTCTTGGTGATACTTATTACTCCCAATACAAATTAGTCTATCGTCTATTTAAAACGGTACACATTTTGGCTTCAATAGATAATTGCCACATTTTATGCCAATCATTGACAGAGGAGAGATTTGTTGGTCATTGTTGGTTTACATTTATTGTGCAACTTAACAGCATCGTCAAATTTATCCAAAGTAGCCTTACTAGACTCGCTGTTATACCATGTGTCCCAAAGTAGGGGGCCATCCCAATAACCTCATCCCCCATTCCCATTTGATACTCAACTTTAGGTCCACCATGGGCGCCCTTTTTTTTTGGGGGGGGGGCACTACCTGCCATACCTCATAAATGGGTTGATTCCTTCGAGAATGTACCAACTGCACGGTTTCATTCATCCACGACAGGTGGTATAAGTTATTGGGGGCGACTCCTGACTTTTGAGTCACCCGGTATAAACTGGTTGCTCGTAACCGATTTTTGTTGTATGGGACACTGAAAGACGCAGACTAGATAGTCAATGTCAGTTGGGCGGTAAATCGATGACAGTTCAACGTTTGGCTCCTAACACAGGGTTAAAATTGTGGCAAAGAAAAATTGCATAGCTACAACTACTATGCAAATTCGCATTTTTTTTTAAATTAAAGTTTAATTTTTAGTTGCGTACTTAACAAGGTAGTTTTATAAAATGTTTGTTTATAGGTAATTTTTTTCCAATCTTTGTTTAAAAAAAAAGTAAACTCTCGAACACCCACTGTGCCTCTGTTTCATATACCTTCGTATTTCTTACGCAAAGTACAAAACATGCTTGTGACCGTATTTCAGAAATTGAATATTCCAACCATTTGCATCCAAGGATCTCTTCCGTGCTGCTTGTTTCAGACCGGGCCCAGACTTTTTTTCGGGAGGGTGGGGGGGATGAGACTCTGCAGGCCAGTAGCAATCGTCAAAGATTAGTCACGATCAATAGGAAAAGATTCTAGTGAAGCAATGGAGAAGGTAAGAAGGAAATAAAATGATTAGCTATGATTAGCTAGCACTTCAATTTGAGGTGCAATTTGTGATGTGCTATCGCTTATGTCGAGCTCTGTTTATAATGTATAAGACAATAGTTTCCTGTGGAACTCATTGACGCTAGCCCATCGATCCTCAGTTTCGTATCTTGGTAGAGTGAGAAGCAGAAGTCTCTGATATATGGTGTTTTAAACCTAATACATGTCTAACGTTGTGTACGTTATGCCCACATATTAGCACGCCAGGAAATCGTCGTTCTCTCTGCCACATGTTTATTTATTCGGATATTGGTTATTTATTCAGATATTGGTTATTTATTCAGATATTGGCTCGACAGGATACATTTGAACCCCATTGTAAAACCAAGGGGGAAATTTATTAGGTACACCTTTAGCATAAAAAATGATCGTTTTCGTTATACTGGGGCTTTAAACAATGCCATTCAACAATGCCACTCTTTGGCATCACCAATGGTGTATGTTCTTATTTACAATAATGAAAAAGTTTGCATTGTTGTCGGCTACTTGAACCTCGATACAGTGTGATCATTTTTTATGCCCAAAGGTGTACAAAAGTGCACAGGTTTAAGTTGTGATGACACTTTTCAGCAAGATGCCAATGTTCCAGCTGATGACAGGGCTCCCGAGCCGATCCTTGATACCCACACCCACAATACAACACTGCTCGCTTCTATACCCTACATCAAGTAAACAGACTGCGTTATGGGCTATAGATGGAATGGTAACACAAGGATTGAAAGCCGACACGTCGTAACCACTACAGCAACTTGCAACGCATATTAATAAAACATACCCATTTATCGAGCCCTACAACATCATAATTCAAATACGCAGTAAAATAATAGCAACTTCATTTCCACCTGCATACACTTATTAACGCTTAAACAAAGTGCGAAAATATTGTATCCCCCCCCCCCCCTTTTAATCTCAGTAGTATGCGTGTATGGCTTATGTTGAAGTAATACATGTGTGCAATGTGCATAGCTACGCGCTGTGATTCGAGAAATTAGCTTTAGCCGAAGTAAGAAAACTAATTTAAATGACAGACCTTGCAATAGATAGAAGATCACGTTCATTTTTCAAGAAAGCATGCCATTTAGCCAGCGGGACAAACAAATGATGTATATGACCTCGTAAGAGAGAGGGGGGATTTCGTCAGCTACAACTAAATGAGGCCAATGCTCCGCAACCTTTTCTCCTGAAATCATTTCACAACTCTGTACGATTTCTTTAGTACAGAATCAAATGGCGACTCCCATAAAAGAATTCCAAAACACGACCTCGTACACATGGCCTGTATATTTTTGGAACAGGTGCTGATGTTACCTTGCTCTTTAAAAATCCCTTTTCTTAAAAATCCATCTCTTGACTTAACCAAAGGTGCGCACGGATTTTTGAATACGCACCTTGCATTACTAACTGTTAACATATTGTAGTTATCAGAATTTAAACCTCTGCACTTTTGGTAAATGGGAAATTGAACCAATTTTTACTCTTAAATTTCGTTTGTACGTACTAAATTTTCCCCTTGGCTCTATAATGGGGTTCACATGTTACCTGTTGAGCTAATATCTGAATAAATAAACAAAACCAATGTAAGAAACAATATACAAAAATAAAACTTGTTGGTTCAGAGACCCGTAACTCCGGAATGGCACAACCGATTGAAATGACTAGCAAAAGGGCACGTAGCGGAAGAGGCTCTTTAAAATGAGTTAAGAACCAGCTAATCCAGAGAGTGCTGTATAAATGTGTCCAACGAGTAACAAGAAGTCCAAGCCAAAAATAAAAATCACGAATCCAGCTCTGGTTCAGATAGATGTCCGATGACAAATCGGATATTAACAGATGTTGTACACTTTTTAATCAATTCCAACAAGGCTTACTATACCAAATATGAGTGGAGCGGCAGATATACTAATCGTCGAAATTGTGATTTTAACGTGTTAGACCCAGGTTAAACCTTACAGTAAAGGCGACCGACCACCTTCAGTCCTTCACTAAAGAAAAGCAATTTGATTTAAGTGTGTTCAGGTGAGGTTCTTCAACTAGCAGTCGATGTCTGAACAAGGTCTGGTTTACTGATGTGCTAAGTGCTGATGAGGCTTTAAATGAGGAATGTCTGATTGTATTCCCGAACATATTTCCGAAGAAGATAACCATTTAACACAAAAATAAAAAACATTATTTAAGCTATATGTGAGACTGCATGAAGAAATGTGCCAGTTACGTCATGCACCAGCTCAGCATTAGAGCCGATAACTTGGATATGTTGTCCTGGTACCATATGTGATTACGGTGTTTGCGTTCGCTCGCGGGGGTGCCCACAAACCTCAACCTAGTTTCTGGCAATAAACTAGTACTTGGAACTTTTCAAACCCCTTTTTATTTCTGTATGGGCATATACTTGATCTGAGGCACTGTTCATTCCTCAGACGTACATTACATTTTTCTATTTATTTGGCTGTAATAAAAAAAAAATGCAGGCATCTGTCCGCAAGTTCAGTATGTATTGTTTCCGTGCAGAGCAGTACTGTACCTGTTCGTTTCACGCAGTGTTCCTAGCTGATGATAATTATTATTTAACTAGCTGAAACCCCGTCAAAAATGACGGGTCCTAGTGTTAATAAGTTGATTATGGGGGGAAAAAACCGCAGGAAATATTGTTTTTATACACAACATTGAAAATTGAAAATGGCTTGTATGAGCCAGAATTGTTACTGAATAGTAAAATTGAAATACGCCTAAAAATGGGCTTAATGCCCAAAACCCGAAAAACGAACTCCCAAGGTCAAAATGCATCCTCTTATTAAATTTGGAAAAGATCCGACGATGTTAGGCCGAACGAAAACAGCAGAACTTGAAGCCCGTTAACCATTCCACAGCTAACCCACGTTTCACCCTTTGTCCTAAAAGAAAAAAAAAAGACTCTAAAAAGGGCCAAAAAAAAGGGCTAACAAAAAACGTAAAGTTGGGCTAACAAAAATCTCTAAAAGAAAAAAACCCACCAAAAGAAACCCTAACCTTTTCCTGGTTTCAGCATAAAAATAGCACAATTGGGAGAGCAAGAAATTCGACTGAAATTGCAGTTTTGGGAAAAAAGGCTAAACAGCCAAAGGGCTCTCGGTGCCCACCTTCCCAACTCTTCATCTATTGACGTGACACGTACGTGTTGCTGGCGCTACGTAGGCGTTGCATAGAGTAGTTGCATACTGTTGCTGGCTCCTGTCCGGTGTTGCTGGCATATTATATGTATGATGATAATGGCTGCACGTACAATGAAATTGTTCGTTGCGTTTTGTCTATTACAGATTTAATAAGCACAAATTGTGCGGTTCTGCAGTTTCACCTGGGTACACTTTGATGACTGAAGAACTCAAATTGTGGAACTGAGCATCCTTATTTTAAGTTCCGTATCATCGTCCATTAGGCATGAGGATGACACAAAGTTAACTAGGGTGGAGTGCAAGAAATTTTTTTTTTATATATTCCTCTGCTGGGATGCGCCGGGTTGCCCATTGCCGACGATCCCAGACAGTCACAAAATGAGATGGATTGAAGGCCTTGGCAGTGAAACGGTTTATTTCAGAGCAAGACATGAACCAGTAACACTGTCGGAGGCCATCTTTCTATCTCTCTCCCTCTCTCTGGTCGCCCCCAGATGGTGTGCGTGCGCTCGAGTTGGTGAAGGCCAACTGTGTGAAGGATGCATGGGTCCTTAAAGGCCTTGCACCTTCACACGCTCCCCACTCTTCAGAAAATGAGGCATCGTCGCCCCAAGGTAGGCTACCTTAAAATTAACAATTCGTTACCAAGATTGGTCCTCCTTAAAAAAAAAATCACATATTCAATCGTTTACATTTTGTGGTGTGGTTGACAATTCTTCGTTTCACGTCTTGATTCTTGGATTAGTTAAAGAAAAAATTTTCTAAAAAGGAAACAAGCATTGCTCATGCTCGCAATGTTGCTTGTACGATCTGCGCACTGATTCTTCACTACTTTTGCCACAGTCCATGCTTTAACACAGTTCGTGAGAATCGCATAGTCCATGGTCTTCACCTTGGTCACATCGTCTTGCACTAATCTTGCTTCGTGGGTATGCAAAGCTGCCTTATGTTTATGGTTTACGTCCCGAGGGTACTTCTTAGTTCACTGAAGTGAAGCACTGGTGTATATTTGCAGTTTGCATTTTACCCATTGCACATTTGCGCCCCTAAGGTGCGTCTTAGTTCACAAGAAAAAAAATTAGAAAAAATAAATAAAGGCCATGGTGTGTTGTGTCGTGTTTGCGTCACACTTGCACTTCTCACTTTTTCGCCCCGAAGGTGCGGCTTAGTCCTTGGACACTCATGTTGCTCTGCACTGTCGTTGAGGGGTGGTGTTGGCGTTGAGCTGCGGGTCCGGTGCTGGGGTTGTTAATCCTGGTTGCACGACTCCTCCTGCTGGTGCCTCCTCCACTGCTACATTGCTGATGCCGGATTTCCGTTTGAGAACCTGTCTTTCGGGAATTTTGGATTTCATTGACCACCTTTCACTTTTTAATCCCTTGCGTCTTGTCGTGGTCATTCTTTTGATTTATCCAAGTGTCTTGGTTCAAACTTGTTTTTCATCCGTGCAACTGCCATGGTCACAGTATGCTTGGTCACCTCTTGAAGTCTTGCTCTTGGTCAGCACTTCCCTTTTCCCTACTCGGCCGCGCTCCTGCCGCCTCCTCCTCCTCTTACTGTGCTTCGCACACTCCGTCCACTCCTCATCCTCTAAGTTTTGAAATGGTAGAGTCGAAATGAGGCATACAAAGTCTTTTAGGTGCGCTGGGGCCTTTTTGACTCTGCCTGCTCTGGTGGTTGTCGTCGCTGTCTGTGCGTGATGAGGTTTGTTGATCGTTGTCGCGCTGCCAGTCTAGGTCCGACTCTGGCTCGGAGCTAGTGGACCCGGTGTCGTCATCTTCTTCTTCAGAGACTTCTAGATCTGACTGGTTATCAGGGGGACGATCATGGTTGGCGTTGTCGTCGGTGCTAGTCAAGGGTTGTGGTTGCGGTTGTGGCCCTTTGCAGTCCATGGTCACTGGATCCCAGTATGGCTCCAGCTTTTTCGCATTTATTACTTTGGTGTCAGTGGCGTCGTTGATGGAGGTGATCCTGTAAGTTACTGGACTTCTTTTTTCCATGACTCGGTACGGTGCCTTAAATACCGGTTCCAGTTGTTTTGCTATGCCTTTGTCGGCATTCGACAGGACATGGTTCCTCGTTTTGACCAGTTCTCCCACTTTGAATACTGTCCTGCGATGTTTTGATCGTAGGCTTTCTTGGCTCCTAGTGCAGCTTCTGCTAGGTGAGCAGCTACCAGATCGTAGATCGTCTCTTTGACTTTTCGTGTTTTGTCGGCATATTCTTCCGGTGTCATCTGAATTGTCGTGTTGGGTAGGCTAATGATCTTAAGGGACGCTCTCGGGTCCCTGAGATGCAATAGATAGTACGGTGTTTTACCAGTACTGATGTTTGGCGAGGTGTTGATGGTGTACTGGAGAGTCGGCAGTAGTGGCTCCCAAGTTGTTTCGTGGTCTTGGAGGAATGCATGAATGCACCCCTTCATCGTCCGATTGGCTCTCTCTGTGGCATTCGCTTGTGGGTGATATGCTGTGGTGCGGTGGTGATGGATGCCTGTGGTTTCTAGCAGGTTCGTGAACATCTTGGAGATGAACGCTGCTCCATTGTCTGAGACCAGTATGGCTGGCGGGCCATGTTCGTCGAGAATGTGTTCCTTGAACTTGCGTGCCGCAGTGTTTGCAGTTGCGACTTTGGTTAGGAGAAGCCACACAAACTTCCATGATGGTCATGATGAACTTGTGGTTGTGCGTTGATGCGGGCAGTGGTCCGACAAAATCTATTCCCATCATGTGGAACGGGAATGCTGGGATGACTGGTTGCACATCACCTATGCATCTTTGCTGCGAGGTTTTGGCGATTTGACACACGTGGCATGACCGTACATAGGCTTACAGTCCGAGAACATGTGTTGCCAATGTTCCACCGCTCTCAATCTTTGCATGGTTTTTGTTACGCCCAAGTGTCCTGCGTGTCTGTGGTCGTGGCAGTCCCTGAGGTACGTGTGACACAGCGTCTTTGGCACGTAGATTCGCCATGCATGTTCTGGATGACCTCTTGCTGGTGCTAACGGATCAATGTGGTACAGCACTCCGTCCGTGTCGAAGGGGTAGCTGTGACGAACCTTGTTGACGTAATTGTAAGTTTCGTCTTTGCCAGCTATTTCTGGTCTTGATAGGGCTTTGGATATTCGTCTTTCGACAGGGTCGGCTTCCTGCGCCATTTTCACTTGTCTCTTGTCGCCGATGTCGATTTCTGGTTGGGTTCGGATGTACAGTAGTGGGTACATCGTTTTCTTGTGCTCTTTCACTAGTTCCTCAATTTGGGTTGTCTCGGTAGGTATATCTCTGTCGGTGGTTGTTCTCTCGTCTTCGTTGTCAGAGTTGTCAGGTGCTGGATTGCGTGATAAGGCATTGGCTACGACATTGTCCTTGCCGGGTCGGTGGATGACTGAGAAGTCGAAGGTTTGTAGCCTTATTGCCCATCTGGCTGTTCGAGCTGAGGAGGTTTTCTTTGAAAGAATTCATTTTAGGGCTGAGTTGTCCGTGATGAGGAGAAACTTGTCGCCTGCGAGGTAGGTCTCCCAGTGCTCGATGGCTGCGAGTGCCTCCAGCTCGAAGACGGGGTACTTCTTTTCACGATCCTTGAGCATTCGGCTGAAGAATTCGATCACCTTATATTCTCCATTAATACTCTGGGTCAGCATGGCTCCAAGACCTTCCGTCGATGCATCCGACTCGACGATGGATGGCTGTGAGAAGTCTGGGAGTGTGAGGATGCCTGCTGTCAGTAGCTTGCTCTTCAGGGTTTGGAAGGCTTTTTGGTGATCATCCTTCCACTGGTACTCTTTGTCCTTCCTCGTGAGGTGATGAAGAGGAACCGCAATGTATGAAAAATGGTCAATAAACTTCCTGAAGTATCCGCATAGGCCCAGGAAAGCTTCCAGCTTCTTTCTTGTGGTGGGGCGAGGGCAGTTGCGAATCGCGGTCATATGTTCTGTTGACAGTTCTATGCCTTTCGCTGTAACTTTGATACCAGAATTTTTAGCTCCGGGACACCGAAGAAACATTTTTTCCGCTTTAAGGTGAAACCTGCAGCTCGTAGTCGTCTGAAGATTTCCTTGATGGCCCCCAGCAGTGTTCTTTCCACATGCATGTCGCGACCACGATGGCATCAATGTACAAAATGCACACGTGATTGATGAGGTCACCGAGGATCAAGGTCATAGTTCGTTGGAAGGCTTGACTGGCTGTCTTCAGGCCGAAAGGTAAGACCTTAAATTTAAATGCGCTTCGATGGCAGACGAACGTTGTGCAATCCTGGCTCGCAGGGTCCAGCAGATTTGGTGGAACCCCTGCTCCAGAACGGAGATATACTTGCCTCCAGCGAGGAAGTGTAATACCTATTCCGTCCGCGGCATCGGGTAGTTGTCGGTTTTAATCCAGGAGTTGAGGTAGCGGTAATCGAGAATAGGTCTGAATCCCCCTCCGTTCTTCTTTCGTTTGTGGAAGAATGGTGATCCCCATTGACTGTCTGATGGCTCGATCCGTCCCGACGCTAGAAGCTCGTCGACCATTTTGTTGATTTCTTTCTTGATGGCGGGAGATGTGGAGTACACTCGTTGGGACATTGGCTTTGCCTCCGGGTTTAGTTTAATGTGGTACTCGTTACCTTTTAGCTTTCCCGGTGTACCCGGAAAGATGTCCTTGTTTTGCTGAAGGAGCCAATCCAGGAATTCAAAATCACCTTCTGTGAGATTGTTGAGCTTCTCTGTCCCTTCCAGTGTTTGGATAAACCATGCAGAGTTCAGGACTGGTGTGTGAGGATTCGCTGCATGTGCGGAAAGCGGGAACGAGTGGCGGACGTCCGCATCAAAATTGCCTATGCAGTTCGCGTGATCCACATGTAGTTTGGCTTTCCTGGCGTAGTCTCGGCCTAGGATGCAGCTGATTGCCAGGTCGTTGACCACGATGAACTCCAGTGTAAGGTGCTTTCCGTACATGATGATGGCGACTTTGATGGTCCCCACTGGCGTGATGCCTGGTTCTCCATTGGCAAGGGTTGGGGTCAGTCCTGTGAATGGTTTCATCTCGTTCATGGCGTTTGGATTTAGCAGTTTGAGCCAGTCTGTGCGAATGTAGCTTGCTGTCGAACCTGAGTCAAGTCCTGCATAAAAAACTTTGCTGTAGGCTACAGTGTGCATGGATTGCATGTCTTCCGTTGGACCAATGTGCATGGCTTGCGGCGGTGGCCGTTGCTTTCTTGGCTTCCTTGGCTGGTCGCACAGTGAGGAAATGTGCCCAATCTCGTTGCAGTTGTAGCAAGTGATGTTATTGTGCCATGGTTTTGGACTTGGCGGTCGTCGCCATGGTTTTGGACTTGGCGGTCGTCGCCGAGTCGTTCCGGTCGCGTGAGGTTGCGGCTCTGCTTGTTGCAAATTTGCGGCAGGTGCAGCTGAGGGAGTGGGGAAGGGTTGTGACTCTGGATTGAGCACTGAAGCGTAGGTTGGCTGAGGAGTCTGCTGACTTGCTGTGATCGTGCGATCGATCAATGGCGGTGGGGGTTCCGAAGTAATTTGTGCTGGTGCGGCGTTGCTGCTGTAACTGGGTGCTGAGCTTGTCGCCGGTGCATGTTCCTGCTGCGGCTGTGCTGTTCTATTCTGCTGTTGTTGCGTTTGCGAAAAACTGGGTGTTGGAGCTCTGGCGTCCTTCTTATTGGCGTCTTGGTCGCTCTCTGGGAAGCGGATGTAGTTCGGTAGGCTTTGGAGCGTCGCTTAGTTCCTCTGGTGATGTTGCTTTAAGCAGAGTCAGTTGCAATCTGCTGCTTTTCCACATTTTGCCTATGATAAGGTTTACTTGCTCTTGTTTTGACATTTTGAATTCCAGTTTGTTGATTTGGTATACCATTTTCATGATGAAGTTAATTGGCGGTTCTAGGTACTGCTGTTTAGTGTTGTTTATTTTTTCCATGCGATCTCTGTCTGAGGCGTTCTTCTTAAACATGATTTTGATCGCTTGTTTGGCTTCGTCCCAGGTGTTTGGTTTTACTGGTAGTGAGCACCCCCAATGTGTGTATGTGCCATGGAAGCATGTTTGCAACATTTTTTGCAGGTCACTGCCTGTAATGGTTTTCCCTGTTAACTGGCTTGTGGTGTCAAGCAACCACGAGTTGAGATTCGTTTCCTCCAGCAGGGGTTGTAATTTTAGGTTTTCTGAAGTAACTGCACTTGCAAGTTGTGAGATCCACAGTGGTGGTTCGTTTTGGCATTCTTGTTGCAAATTCGTTTTGTTTGTTGCAAAATTGCTGGCTAAGGCATAGGCATAATCGTCTGGGTCGTTGCTTAGCTGATAGTTTGCATAATTCGTGGTGTACAGTGCAGAATTCGGCAGATTTGTTGCAAAATTCGGCAAATTTGGTGCTAAATTCTGTACATTAGTTGCTGGTACATGTGGTACGAGATTCGGCGAATTTGTTGCGAAGTTTGGTGCAAAATTGACTTGTCTGGACGGGGGTGGTGCTAAGTAGTTGGCAGGTGCCTGGTTGGTCGTAGTGCTATCTATGATGGCGGGCGTGTTTACGATGTTGGATGGGTGTTGGGTTTGCATTTCCCGAAATTTGTTTGCCCATCCTTGATTTTCATCAACAAGCACTTCAATTTGATCTTTTAATTGATTGATCCCTTCTGCTTGGTCTTTTAGCAATTTATTTTCCTCTTGAAGAGCATTCATTTGTAATTGCATTTGACGTAACGCATTTGCGAGATCGTCATCACTGTTTGCCGAGCGGCGATTTTGGTTGTGGCCGGTGCTACCATCTGGCGGCGTGAATGACAACCTAAAGTCGCTTATTGGCGTGATGGGTATCGATGCATCAGTTGCATTCAACAAATTCGGGTTTGGCATTTTTGCGGGCGTAATTGGCACGTTTAGTTATTGGTCGTCAATGGCAGAACAATGATGTGATTTCGCTGCGTTGTTTTCATTCACGCCTGCGTTCATGATGTTTTATATGACGAAACATGGTCGGCAATTCACAAAATACCAAAATGGCGTTGTTTGCTTATTGTTTGTAAAGTAGTTCTCAGTATTTTCCCACTCCATCGGATGTTTAGTCTCCATGCAGCGAGTGGCTTAACTGTTGGTGTCCACTTTATTTCGTGTGTCGGCATGGTGTTGTCACGTATGGATCCCCTTTCTGGTTTCTTCTATGTATGTAACTTCACACCCACCGTGTGGGATCTTGTAAACTTTTTCCCTCATATTAACGAGACTCCCTTCAGTAATTCCTCTTTGTCATCTGGCTCATTTTGTTGGGGCTGCATGTGTCGCTTCCTTGTCGCTTCCCTGCATCGGTCTTTTCTGTTTTGCTTTCAGCCCATCAGTGCTCCAGCTTTTTCCCATTTTCCGTGTGCTTTCAGGACTCTCTGCATGCCGCCGCTGACACCTTTCTGCTAGGATATTCCTATTCTTCTTCGTCATTCCATATCCTTTCCAGGTTGTTCATCTGCCTTGCTTTTCTGTCCCGCCTTGCAAACTCAATGACTTACTTCACCAATTTATTCAGGACTTCCAGTGGGTAGCGGAGTAAATTTCCATTTCTGCTCACGTAGATGGGGCCATTCTCCCTCGAGGGTGCAGAACCTTCTAACAATTATCACAAATTCGTTTCATCATGCAGTCATCAAATAAGGGATAGAATTTTCTTGCTAGAGTTCTATAGTGGACTGAATGTTTTTGTGCCAGTTGTTTACTAACACAAGGATTTTTTGGACATCGTGTCATTTCATAATCGCAATTATGTTGTCAACAAATCTCTTCCATAATTTCAATCGATACTTGCCCAAGACTCACGTGTCCAGGTGCTGGAGCACCATTTCCGCAATCGCCGGCGAGCATGAGAACCCCTTTGGTGCTCCTTTTTTTGCCTGTAGGGTAACTCCATCGAATTGTACTTATATGGAGTGTACAAAAAGTCTTAATGCTCTAAAGATACAGATACAAGAAAAAGACATGTAAGTCCTCAATGTTGCACTTATAGAAGCTCCAACTTTGAAAGCCTTAAAAAACCTAATGTTCTAAAGCAGTAGATACAAGAAAAAAGACGTGTAAGCCACCAGCTTCGCAGTATGCGTGTAGAAGCTCCAGCTTGTATTCATACATATTAGTGCGATACTGATGACTTGCATGTCTTTTTTCACGTATCTATTCATTTATAGCATTACATTTTTTTAAGGTTTACATCCATATTTCATATGCTAAGTTTTTTTTTTAAGGACTAATCAGTAGATGCGCGAAGCAACAATTTTTTCGTTTCGTGCTTTCATGTTCATTGTTGTTATCCTGGGTCCTGCCTTTTCCGATTGGATTTCACCAGCTCGCCATCCCTCTCATCATCTCACGTACAACGTTTTTCATGATTATTATTGTTTTTTGCAGCAAAATGTAAACTCTGCCCCTAAAATAGTGTTGAAAGTGATGGGTGACTGAAGTTACGCTTCTCCTAACCTCCGAACCAGCAAAAGGCACATCACACGGTTAAACTATAGCTGACTGCAAAATGGCAACTCTCGGCACCACATGGACAATTTTATTTTTGTGACATTAGCTAGTACCCAGCAGTTTAGGGCAAGGTGTTCTAAAGGTTAGCGCGACTAGCGCATATGCTAGAGGTCCCATGTTTGTGCCAGACTTCAGCCAGACCAGGCATTTTCGGGATGAGAAGGGCCCTGTGCACTCTCGTGCTCACGCCGATTGTGGCCTGTAAGAGATCCTAGAAATTTCTGAATGGAATTACCTAGCAAAGTTGTCCCCCTCTTTCTGGCTTCATGCCTATGGCTGGAAGCGTGTCAAACCTTGAAAGTACCCCATAGTAGCCCTTTAACTAAAAAATAACAACTCTATTCACACCTTATTTGCAACAAGAAAACGTTGCGCCGTTGCGTCACCAATCGCGATTTTTGTGTTGTCGGGTGACCAAAAATCTGACCGAAATAAGTTGTAGCTTATTCTGTCACAATAGTTTTCCTCAGATGCCTGAAAATAGCCAAACTGCCATATCTGTAAAACACACAAGTGTTAAATGGCTGCCATGGACTTGCATAATTGTGTATTCTGGATAGGATGGATGTTTATGTTGTTGATAGAGAGGCACCGAATACAAAATTTGCCGAATACCGAAATACAACCAAATACTTAACTTGCTGAATATCGAATACCAAATATATAACCAAATACTCAACTTACCGAATACCAAATATACAACCGAATAGTTCAAATACCGAATACCAAACACCAAACAATTTACATATTCGGCCAAATACCGATTTATTCGATTCTGTGCCAAATAATGGCCGAATAGGCCGAATACCGAATTATTCAGCCGAATACTTTACCAAATACCTGTAATTTAAACATATTTGACCATTTTTCCTTCTTTTAGAAATGTCAGAAGACAATTCCTCACAAACCAAAAACTAAATGCTTAGCTAAACGTTCTTAAATTAACACAATTGCATAAATATATACTAAAAAATATTCGGCGGAATACTAACAAATCTTAACACTATTCCGCCGAAAACCGAATATCACTATTCGGCCCAATACTGAATATCAGTATTCATCTAATATCAGCATTCGGTCGAATACCGAATACTTGATTGTTTGGCCAAATACAGAATAATTACCGAATATTCGGTGCATCCCTAGTTGTTGAAAAGCTTGGCAGCAACACACTGGCACACCGTTGCTTAGATTCTTCAAAGTTAAGTTGTGTAGCTTACATAATTTCTTCAAAAATGTTATGCTGGTTAAAAAAGTTATTAAGAGCAAGCATGAGAAAAGCAGTCAAATATAAAAATCAAGAATTTAATTTTTGAAAAAAATATGTAATGTAGCACCGTACACAATCATGCTTGTAAGCCAATTAGACAATAACCATTATTTAGGAGTACAATGTGACCGAAATTGACGGGCATTTGACGCACGCACGACCAAATGTAAAAAAAAATTATAATAATACAAGTAATGTCTAAATTACATCACGTAAAAAAGATGTTAAATACTGAAAACAAAAACGTTATTTACAACTCTTGGATCAAGTCCCATATTTAAGTATGGTTTGTAGGTGTATCAGCATTAAAATTAAAAGAAAGTTATAGTCTCCAGAGGATACAGAATAGACCTGTTAAATTATTCTTTGCACGAAAAAAAATTAAGTCTGAATGTTAAGCAACTAAGTAAATACACAGTCAAAAACGGTGAGATACATCAAAGACAAAGCTTATCCCGCCATTAAAGTAAATGTTTCAAGAGACTGGACAAAAAATAAGTATGGTTGCTATTTACCAATTTTTTTTAAAAATCAGTTGCCGGAAAGAGATTAACGGATTATAAGGAATTGAAAAGTGTTAACAAACTACATGGTACCCGATTTCATGCTGTAAATTAAGCGGATGATTTTGATTGTTCATGAACTATTTTATTTTCGACATTTATTCGGTTGCCAAACATGTCATTTAACTAATGACTAATGAACATCACAAACAAGCTTACGCTTCTGGTGGAGTTTTTTTTTTTAGAAGACAAATAATAATAATAAAACAGTCCAATATCCCATTCTCTTCATTTTGCTCTCTGCATCTCAAAAAAAGTATTATGCTAAAGCATAAAGCTAATGTCAATGTAAAGTGACAGTGTTGATATTTGTTACACGTTTATTTGTAAAAAATATATGATAACCACTACTGCACTGCCTTAAACAAAACATCTAAAATATATACTTCAGCAGTTTCAGTGACACGGCAAGGGTTAATCAAACTTTTCACAGAACGCCTTTTGCACAACACATTTGTATGGGTTTTCTCCATTGTGAATGTGATAGTGATTGGTCATTTCAGATTGTCCTCGCCACAAACGTCACACCTGTAGGGTTTTTCATCAGTGTTGACAAGACAACAATGAAGTAATGTGGCAAATATGATGTATTGTGTAAGTTGGGATTTGCAACACCCACTCTGCAAAACAAACTTCAGTTTTCACTGACATCAAGAATGCAAAGATTAGGACAGCTTTTAGCTCATTTCGCCTGAGCCTGTAGTCTTAAAAATACTGCACCATTAATTAAACTGATGGCTTAAAATTCTAAATGTGGACAGTTTTTTTCCTGTAACCAAACGATTGGTACCTACTCCCAGATTTACTGCAACTTTTAGAAATGCTCTCATTACATACGGGTTACTCCCGTTACAGATGTGGACATTTGTTTATTTGCATTGCACCACCCATGACGGTTAGATGGGCGTTCCACACTTGTTTCAAGCAAAGGGATACGAACTTTAACTAAAAAAGGTCATTTGGAGAGGTTTTACATAACCTATATAAAGGAAGATAAAAATCTTGAGAACAATTGTTTATCTGTTTGTATCCCTTTGCGTGCAACAAGAGTGTAAACTCGCGTCCATCTCAAGGATGGTGCAGAAAAAAAGTACACAAAAGGCCACATTAGGTAACAAGGTTGCTGCGTATTATTAGAGTCCACAGTCTCCCACCTTTTCTTCTAACAGCTTAAAACAATTTTCATTCACTCCCAACAGCTTTGGGCAATGAGAGCACTTCTAAATATTGCAGTAAATCCGGTAACACTTCATCGTATCTCGGTAATACTGCGGTGTTTTTACGACTGCCGGTCACACTTCACACTTTACTCTTTAGGCAAGTATCCTATAATTTTTCTTTGGCATTTAAATTTTTACTGCGCTTGTGTTTTAGAATTTCGAGCTCAGGGTAATTATTAGCGAACGATTTAAATTTAGAACGTGCAGACATGCACAGAGCCCCCTCTTGGCCAATTTTAGCAATGCGTGGTTGGTGCTGTGCTTCAAACCTAAACTGAGTGTGCTAATAACATGTAGCATTATGTTACAAACAGTAATAAACACAAAGAATGTTTAGCTCGTTGTTTGTTATTTATTTTGAATTTGGTTATACTCCCATAAAACAGCCCTCTAGCTTTTGTTGTGAACAATATGGCTAAAACGTTTCGCACTCAGCCTGTAACCAGACTAAAACTATCTCATTCTAATTAATTTGAAACTATGTCCCTAGTGCTACGCATTCGGGATTTAATTGCAAAATAATCAGCATGCGTTAATTTTACAGGTTACAGGCGTTGTGCAAAAAAAAGCTCAAGGGCTGTTACTTTTGATTACAGAGCCACATAAGGAAACTAATTTTGCATTCAGGGCCTCTAAAAATTCCGCAATAAGTAACAAAAGTTGAAAGCGTTTTGATGAAAGGCATTCTATCAAAAAAGGAGAAGTCGGAAAGGCGAAGGCTCAACAAGAGTTAAGCTCAACAAGATACAAGTCCAAAAGGCAACGTAAATAGGTTTGTATCTGTACTTATTAAAAAGGAGGAAGATTAGCATTACTAAAAACGTCACAATTTGTGCTGTTTTAAGATTAAATCCCTTCCTGCTTATACCATAAATCGTGTAACGCTCATCCCCTAAAATGCTTTAAGGTCAAATTGTGAAATAGTGGAGTAACGCCCACCCCTTAAATTGTCGTGTTTCTGCAGCAAAATTACCTAAAAGCTATATGCAATGAAAAAGATAGAATACAGCTTGCTATGCTTATTGGCACCATTCTATCTCACTGTGGTAATTGTGGGGTCTTCCTTTGGCTCCTAACACCTCTCCCCTTCTTCACAGCAATTAAAAAGATGTAAAAATTGGTGTTTCAGAGATCATTCAAAAGCTTTGAGTTTTCTGTGATAGATGTCCAAAAGGGTTAGAAAATTGATAATTCTTGATTTAAACGCCCACCCCTCCCCCCTATGTTTGCCAAATTAACAAAATAAGCCTATGAGCGTTTAATCCACGATTTATGGTATCGACCTTTCCTCAGTTTCATGCAGCTTCTGGCAAGATTACTAAATGATATTTCAAGCGGACTTTGCCAAACAAACTACAAATAAAACAATGCATTTTCGAAAAGGTAAGGACAACAATATTCTTACAGGGCTCTTTGAAAACCTTTGTAATCAAAATCACCGGTTAATGTCACCGGTAATATGGATGTAAAACTGCTAACATGTTATAATCAATCAGCACAGTACGCTCTAAAGCTCCTAAGCCAATAATACCAGCTATCCTACGCCACGATTTACTCAATTCGCATCATCGCTTACAGACTAATACACCTGAACACGTCGTCAGACAGCAAGCAAACAAAAAGATACATATCTGGTAAATCGCCACCTCTAGTGAGATTTTTCAAAAATTGACAACTTATAGCAGGAGGTGCACTAATACAGGGTTCATACTGGTATCTGAAAATGAATATCCCTGATTTCCCCCCGACTTATTTCTTCAAATATCCCTGACCAAAACACTTCTACTTTAAAATTTTTTTTAAAATTACACAGTCAACTGCTCACTCTGCAAGCCTGGCATCATAACATCATCTGGATGGCAACTGCACATTTTTCCCTATTTTTAAAAATCAAAAAATGGGGCAAGAAAGTAGTAGCAAAGCAACTGGAAATTGCGAGACCACACGATTTATAATAAAAACCAAATTCTAAAAATGGAAAAAAACGGTTCTATAAAAAAAACCAGTTCGTGTTTAGAATGAACTGGTGTTTTTAGAACCTTTTTTTTTTCTTTTTTTAGAACTTCGTTTTTATAATGAACCATGTGGTATCGCAAATTCCACTTGCTTTGCTACTACCTTCTTGCCCCATTTTTTAATTTAAAAAAAATCCCTGACTATCACTGATTTTTTGCCAATTTACCATTTCCCCCCTGACTTTCCCTGACCGTATTTCATATCCCTGATTTTCCCTGACTTTTCAGGTCAGTATGAACCCTGTAATATTTATCATAGGTTTTGGCAAGCAGGTTTATCGAAGCTGTCACTCAGATTTTCCACACAATAATCACACCCTTAAAGAAACATACACAAAGCACCGTAATTGTATAAAGGAAAGAGGAGGGCAAGCCAAACAGCGAAAATCGTACGACAGAAATAACATAGTACAATAAGCCACCTTTATACATTTGCATTTCGTCAGAGTGGCGCGACCTCGCTTTGAAACTGGCAGGCCAATCCCTTTTCAGACCACTGACATATCGCCTTTATCGATACGTCCACTCCTACATAAAGTCACTGTGTCAGTAATCTGGGAATGGATTTGGGTTGCCAGTTCGAATCCGGGTCCTGCCATTACGACGAAATGTAAGTGCCCAAAGGTGGCTTATTACATATACATTATATTTAGTGTACAATTTTCGCTGTTTGGCTCGTTTTCCTTTTTTCTTTATGGAGGGATGAATGGAGTATTATACAGTGGACGGCATTCGAACGATGTCAAACTGGCATTCCAGGTAATTTCAACTTTCTGTGCCACCAATAGCTTCATCAACTTCTTCAACACTAATACAAGGCATATTCCCAGCAGCGGAAGACTGTGACAAATTTACTGCTGAGTCGGTGGTGCCTGCGTTACTCGTTTCGTGCTGCTGAACCCAGTTACTTGCTGGCAGAGGTTGAAGTTCACAGAGAAAGGGGCCGGGACTACTTTCAACTTCGTTTTGTTGTTCATGGGCCTGGCCGTCTTGAGGTACTTGGGTTATCACTGGTTGCCACATGTATGGCAAAGGTGGAGGCCATGTTGGACTAGAGAATTCATCACACGAGTTACGTACGCTGTCCGGTCCATATTGTGATTGCCACTGTGTGACAGGATAAGCGGCGTACAATTCAGGAGTCTCCTGAAGATAAGTGGTCGTTGCCGATGTTTGCAATGATGAGTATTGGGGTGCTTCACAGTAGTAAGGCGGTGCTACGGGAGTGGCACTACTGGACGATGATGTCAGATTCATCGCCTGTTCTGTGTAGGAGGGAATGAAATGTGATGGGTAGTTTGTACTGTGAACTGGGGATCTGCAATGTACAAAGAATAATGAATGATACATGATGTGCGGTTACTTATGATAAAACTGTGGACTGAATCGATGTGATTATTTCAGCTTATAAAGTCTGAAAATCCACTGGTGCCTGGGGAAAGGGTTGTTAGTGAGAAGCAACTCCCCATTTTAGGAGGACAGGTGAAAGAATATTGATGTATTAACATAACAACACTGCAGCCCCAAAGGAAACACAACACTGGAACAGCAACTAGTGTTGCACGGTATTAAGTTTTTGCAGGACGGTACGGTACGGTTCTGAAAACGGCGGTCTACGGTAATATCACGGTAATTTAGGAAATAATTTTGCGTATTATCCACTTGAGCACAAAAGAATCAAATATGGCTCTTTGCGTTTAATTTTTATACTAATAGCGGGACTTCGCTTTCTTCTTGATTGGACGTTATTATGGCATCGAAACACAAACACGCTGGGACACGCTTGTTACTGAAGAGCTGCTCCCCCCCCCCCCACCACACACTTCTGAAATATGGGCACTTCATCTGCCTAGCAGTGGGATCAGATTTCACTCCCTCGTGCAAATTTCACACCTCCGTATCGGCGCCTATTAGTGCGAATTTAGTTTAAAGAATTGCTGCCATCGAAAAGAGAGTAAAGCTAGTTCGTGAATGGTCGTCAGCATCATGGTAATATCGCTGCTACGGTAATACCGTGGTGCTAAAAAAGGAACGATACTGATACCGTAATTTTTTTTTACCGTCAATACCGTGAGTACCGATTTACTGTGCAACACAACCTGTCAGCACATCAGTCCACTTATCAAACAAGCAAAGGGGTGTGAGAGTAGCATTTTTATCTGAGGATAACTGCGTTTGGTATTCATGGTAGGAGGGGTGGAGAAGTCACCTGGTGTGTGGGAAGGGGGTGCACTGCTGTGCAAAGAAAGAATTGGGAACGTATTTTTACAGTTGAAGAGCATGTAAACTGAACTTCCCACAAAGATAAATAAATGAACTTAGTTTAGTTAACCTAATTTTTGGTGTTCTTTCAGTAGCCAATGGCATAAGGTAGCAGTCCCGGACTGGCTCATAACATTTTGGCCATCCAAATTAGCATTTTGGGCCCAAGAAATTAAATACAAAATTGGCCGACGGAATTAGTTTTTCCATAAATTTACAGGCAACCACCCCCGACTCCCTCTTTACAGCATTCAGTTGAATCGGTCATTGCAAAATTAAGCACATGAGCACTGCAATGAACAAATTTTTTTAAAAACAATTGAATTGGGATGGCCCACCGGGCAATCGCTCTCCAGCCCCCGCCACCTGGCCTCCCGCCCAGTCCGGGCCTGTAAACTAGGTTCCTGGGGCCCAACCCATGTTTTTCTCCAAGTGATTATCATTGTTTGAATCCAAAGCATACAACACCAGAAAAAATTTTGGTGTGATATTTTATACTGTAAAACAGCAGTTTCGTAATATTTATATGACTACAAATGTGCGCTTTACATTTTGAATACCTTCAAACTCTTTGGGAGTGTTTTTTTTTTTTCACAAGTTCACCATTGTTCAATGATTTACACAGATCATGTTCAAATCTTGCAGCATACTCTGGGGCGATCACTTGGGCTCCCATTGACTTTGTCAAACCCAGCCACCCAGTATCTATGCCATTACCAGTAGGCTACTAGTGACGATCTAGCCTTCGAAGAAGCAGTTAGGGTGGCCGCACACCAAAGTTGACAAAACGTTGCACGACAGGATATTTTGTCGAAACCTGTTTCGTCTTGCAGCGACGTTTTTTCGAATTTGGTGTGCAGCCACCCTTACTAGGTGTACAGAAAAGATATTTTATGGGGAAACAAACAAACCAAACGACTGAAATTTAATATAACCGGCTATTATTCATCTTGCCGTCTGTCTTAACAGCCCTTTGCACTGGACTACCGTAGTAACCACTTATAACCAGTGTAATAAATACAACTGTTAGTAGTGAAAGAACAACTAAACCTGACCACATTAAATTTCAGTATTGTATGGTAATGGACTTAAAAAACGTATGCGTACGTAAATGTGCGTACGCCTTACAGTATTTGCGTAATAATTTTGTAAAGATGCGTTTCTAGCTTGATTGTACAAGACTACTGTCGCTGCTGATATTCGGAGCGAAGTCTCGTTTGCGTGGCGTGACATCACAGTGCATGCGCTTAACTAAGGAAGTTCACCTTGGTTGCTGTGTGGCAGATTAGATGCTCTGGTTGCTACGCTCCACTTATATTCGCTCAAGTACAAGGATTAGCTCCAAAATTAAAATCAGTGTTGCTTTTTTTGTAAACTTACGTTTACGTGTATGCGAATCAAATTCCGTCTTTTGGACTTTTGTTTTGCATTGCAAGTTGGTTCGAACAGGTTTGGTTCTGTCAAAGTCATAGTGGTATGGATGCAGCCGTTTAGTTTTGGTTTCGCTTGAGCGTCGGTTGCCTTTGGCTACGACAAGATGACCACGACTCCGCTTGCCTTTGCAAAGTTGTGCAGTGCACTAGGGGTGAGGAGCAGAAGACACGTGACCGATGAACGGTGACGTCAAAGCTCTACACAACTTGAAATCACGTTCACTGTCTTGCGCCGCTGTAAATGAAAACTCAGTTATAAAATCCATTCTTGCGTTATTAATATTGGTGCTAGAAACTTCGCGTAAATTACAAACTTTTTAAAATCACATTAAGTAAAGATTCACAAACTTTAAACCGTAGGTTTTAGTTTTCCTTTTAATAATTAAGTACGCAACATGGAATACTTAACGCATTAGCCTATATGTGTAAGAATGTCAAAAACAAAGCAGACACGCCTCATGTTTTAAGTACTGTGCCTACTTACCACGATTCTCTCTAAAATCAATGGCGCACACATGAGTTCTATTTGTGGAAGGGTGGGGGAGGGGGGGGAGAGCAAACAAATTGGAATTCAAAATTGGTTTCGAGAATTCAGCTAAAGGTTGCTTTAAGTTTCTCAAGACCCTGTGAAAAAAATTATTTTCAACAGTTTTAGCCCTTTAAAATGTAGAAGAGCTCATCAAATTTTCAGAATTTTTGCAGCTGATATATACACCGTATTTGTTTACTCATCAAAATTTTACTATTTATCTTCAGGTCTTCGGAGGGAGATTCTTGCATTCTTGCCTCCTACCCCGCCACTGTCCATCGACCCACCTTACCTTGGGTTTGCCACGGATTGGTTTGATTCATTCTGTGAAAAATCACGTAAAAACTGACCTCTCAGTTCATTGACTTACGTGTCGAAAGTGGAAGAGGCACTCCTGTTTAAAATTCTAGAATAATAGTTGTAACTCATTTGCTCAGTATTAGATTCGTCAGTGGCTTGACTAACAAGACCGAACCGTAAAGCCTGAAATAAAGAAACATTATCAGTCAATAAAGTGATCAAACATAGGATCTTGCTTTAAATTAATCCACATCTACATCTTTAAAAACGTACGATGTGCGTACTTGTGTGCATGTTTGTTCACCTACTCCTCCGAAAATAAGGGTCCAGCAAAGCAGGATTGGCCGATATACAGGGTGATCAGTTAAGTTGTGACCCAGATCGATAGCTAAAGTACTACTGAACTATACGTTATGAGACCCGGATGATGTGATGAGGCCAAGAGGGGCCGTTGATTGGGCAATAAATGGATGACCTTGCCAAGTGTTATCAAGGTCATTCAACTGCTAACTTCTTAAATACATCACACACCATGAGTGTAAATGACGAATATGTAGGTAGGTGACAAAGAGATATTACCAATGCAAAAAAAAAAAACAGAACAAAAATAGACTATATTTGCAGGACCTATGAAGTACGGAAAATGGCTACGTTTGATCCCTGAAAGCAGGCGATGCTTTCCTGCACGACGGAGTGTTTGAATAGAATGCCATTCAGGGGTTGAAAGTGGCCATTTTACGTACGTCATAGGTCCTGCAAATCTGGTCCGATCTTTTTTTTTTTTCATTGGTAATGTCTCTTTGTTCCCTACATATTCTTAATTTATACTGATGGTGTGTGATGCATACTTAAGAAGTTAGCAGTTGAATGACCTTGATAACATTTGGCAAGGTCATCCATTTCTTGGCCTCATCACATCACCAGGGTTCATAACATATCGTTCAGTAGTACTTTAGCTATCAAGCTGGGTCACAACTTAACTGATTACCCTGTATATAATAATAATAATAATAATATAAGTTTGTTGCAAATGCAACAGGAATGGCAAGGACCTGGTGGTCGCTAACTTGCCATCCGACGTTAAAACTAAAAATTAAAAATTACAAAAGTTTAAGGGCCCCCGCGCACACAGCGGCCAAACCGAGCTGCCAGGTCGCTGCAGCCAATGAGAATGATTACGGTGTATATAGCACTGCGCACTTGGCCGCCGTGGCCAGCCTGTCGCCGCGGCCAGGGTGGCGTGCAGGCGGCCACAGGGCGACCATACTTGCTCAGAGTTCATTTTTCACCACATGATCGAGAACTATCAATGAAAAACGGATGTGGCCGTGCGGCACATCGCCGTGTGTTTTGGCCGCCACGACCACTGGCCGCGCGACCTGTCTGCTCTGTGCGCGGGTGCCCTAAAAGTTTAAAATGAAGACAAAGGCTCGTCCGCAGATGAAGGTCTGATGGAATTAGGTCTGGGTCACGAATGCCTTCTCTGTCGAATTGCGGCCATCTTGCGGGAATAGTCATGTGACGTTCACGTGACGCGCATTCGAAAGCTACCACTGCTCTGCGACACTAATGAGTTGCATAAGATGACAGAGAAAACAGTTTATCGATAAGTTGTATAGTTTTTGTTTAATAAATGCTACAAACTGTCTATTTCTTTTGTAATCACCCTGTATTTTATTTGTTTGGGAAAGGAAAATTTATTTTTGAAAAATAAACAAATAGATTTCCAGGGTTCGTACACGCCTTTAACAATTCCAGTACTTTTCCAGGATTTTCCACAACTCGCCAATGAAAATTCAAGAACCAGAAACTAGCATTTAAGAGAAACAAGTCACTTTAAACGCAAATCTCTTTAATGAAGTTATTAAATCTTCGCAATAGCGTGGGCAAGCTGCGACAGGTTTTGTTTAGCTGAACGAAAAAATTACTATCTTTCAGCGATAAATGATGCCCATACAACTGAGAGCTTTTATTGCCAGTTACGAAAAATGTAATGAAATTAAGGAACTGACACCACAACTACAGTGCACAGTGATAATAATTACTTGTCGATGGTCTTATCAACAAGATTCATAAAAAAAAAGCAGGCCAGTCCGGGACCGCAATCACTACAATTATTATTTTTTTTTTTGGGGGGTTTATTTAAATTTTTTTATTTTTATTTGTACTTATCAACATCAACATCAACGGTTGCGCAAAATAAAACAATAAAATTGAGACGTATTGTCATTAATAACTAAAAGTCAAACATCTGTAATAGTTATTGGTTAGAAGCGAGCGGTTAACGGTTTTTAACCGACGGGTGCGATTATTGGCACTTCTCGAGTATGCAAAGGTTGAGGGCGTCAGCATACGAGAGCAGTGCCAATAATCACACCCGTTGGTTAAAAACCGTTAACCGCGAGATTCTAGCCAATAACTGTTTTAAACCACGGTTGGAACGTCGAGCTAACTCGTATTTAATTAAACGTGTTTGTTTTTTGGTGAAAATATCTCGATATGAATGAAGGTCATTCCTTTTATTTTATGAAGGGTGGAGTGGTTGGTAGACCGACGAGTCTTTTGCGTCTGTTTGTGGGGGGAGTGGGTGGGAAGGAGACGAAGCGTCGTTTCGCCATATTTCACGCTAGCCAGCTCGCTTGTGTTTTCGAAGCTTTTCGGAGGGATAGAACTTCGATAAGAGTCCGCAGGGATAGAATGACGTTCTAGGAAGGTATGTAATTAATTTTGAGTGTTTGTAGTTTGAGAATTGTGTAATAAATACTATATTAGGGTATCGGTATGAATGAAGGTCATTGCATTTTAGTTTGTGGAGGGAGGGGGTGGGGAGTTAACGCGAAGTGAATAGGTAAGTTACGGGCCTGACATAATTATAAGAGTTTGCAGGGATGGGATTTCATTCCTCTTAAGTAATTGTTTTTGCATGTTTTTATTGCGTTACGTTTTTTTTTTTGCACGCTGTATTTGGTTGTTAGTGTGTGCGTTCCGGGTCGCGTGATCCGGAAGTGTCAAAAGTGTGGGTTATTGGCAAAAGTGTGGGTTATCGGCAAAAGTGTGGGGTAACTTGATAACCCACACTTTTTGCGATGACGCCCACTTCCGGTGTTGGTTAACGGGATTTAACCAACGGAAATTTAGCATGGCGTTGAGTTAGCGTGACGTCACAGCCGTATTTAAATGCAAGATATCCATCAAAATACTTACAAACGTTGCGTGGTTATAGAGGGCACGGAAACAAGTAACTAGGTCGCTTGTAAATCCACATCAGAAAATGAACAGTTCCCGAGATACAGGGTGTACAGATTCGCATACGAAAACCTTTTTTTATTCGGGAGAATCAAAGAAGTCTAATGATATTATGTATTGATTTATTTCAGTACTATACCGTTGTTAAAGAAAGAATGTTTTCCTATATGGGCATTTCACTGTTTTACCAGAAATAAATGTATTATGGATTGCTCGCTTCTGTTCGAACCATACGTTGCGAAGTGAATCAGATTCAACTTGTAACCAGTTTAAACAAATTACAGTGAGAGTCAATTTGATTTCTCTTGCGAATACAGCGATCGATATGGCTACTAATTGTCTAACACCAGTAAATAATTATCCCTCCTTAATGAATACAATCCAAAAATCCAACTGATTTCTTGGTCGTGGTTCCACGACGTGTACGCAATACGTAAAAGCAGCGGCCGCTTGCGTTTCTAGTTTTTGATCACCTGCTATGGCATGGCATGGCGGCGCACACCTTTCGCATGCAGTGTTATCCAGTAATTTCGTACATATCAGTGGGGCCGCGTTCCTACGTCAGTGACCCGTTGAATAATTTGAGAAAGTTACCAGCCATTGGTCGGTTGGTGGTGACGTCATCCGCCGACGAGGGCTGCAGCTGCATAGTCAGCAGTGATAGGTCGGTGGATGGATGACGTCAATCGTCTAAAGAAAAAATAACGAACTTCGTACGTTTGCTGCGAACAAAAATCTTTTGATTATTTCTAGTGGAGGATTTCTCCGACGGATTCGACCCGTTTTCGAACCTAGACCTAGAAATATGGCATAGAACTTGTGTGCAAAATTTGAAAGGAATCCGATAATTCGTTACAGTGAGAGTCGATTTGTTTTCTCTTGCGAATACAGCGATCGATATGGCCACTAATAACACCAGTAAATAATTATCCCTCATCTTAAAGAATACAATCCAAAAACCCAAATGATTTCTTGGTCGTGGTTCCACGACGCGTACGTAACACGTAAAAATGCTATAGCGAACACACAGACACCTATAGTAGACAGACAAACCGTTCGCATACGAGTCTCAATCGACTCTATCAATGGATCGTGCAGAAGCAAGTAACCAATAATGCATTTTTTTCTATTAGCACAGTGAAATGACCGTATAAGGAACACATACTTTCTTGAACAAGAGCGTTTTAAATACAAAAAAAAAAAAACATTTGAAATCCGTCGCATACAGCGTTTTATACAATAAAAGGAAAGAATTTGAGATTTACCAGTTTTATGTAACCATTTATTGCCAGTGTAGATGCCATTGTAAGGAAAGGGTGCTAACTGATTTAGTTTCTAATTTTTTTCCTCGATATTTTATCAAAAAAATACACAAATACAACCTCTGAAAAATGCACGAGTTATTAAAACTGCTTAGGTTAACACACTTTGATAACAACGGTATTTAACGGAAAGAAATGGTACTAAAGTTGGTTAATTTCAAATTCTTTCTATTTATTGCCTTTTTAAAAAGAAAGAATTTATCACGGATTTTTATTGTTCTTTTTGTATTTAAAAGAACTAAAAATATAGGCCTATTATTGTAAGTATAGCAGGTGAAATACGGTAGTAATACTTACTTTCTCAAAATCATCCGGATAGAGAATTTTCATTAGATACCATTTATCGAGAATATATCCCTCCGGAAATTGGGCAAAATACTGTTCTAACACGTCAAAAGGCTGCTGACTTGGCTCCAGCTAGAAAAAAAATATAAAAAGTACAACCAGATTAGCGAAATGAAACTGCAGCCTGGATGCTAAGACGGTTGTTTATTTACTTAAAGGGGGATTGCCACCAAGTAACAGGCTGCTGCATCTATAGCCATTTACCGCTATCAGGAGCGCATTATATACACGTCCTCTTATATTTATCCTACCCCTGCCGCTATCTATAGAGCAGTGACACGACGTATAGTATTATTATATATACCTCTATGCTGGAGCCTTAATGGGTTAGCTGCAAGGGGCACTGCAGAGAGAAACAGAAGGGCGTCATACTGAAGCCGATGCTGTGAAGAGTGATTTCTTAGACCTAAAACGCGCGATTTTTGTTGTTGGAGAAAACAATGTTATTTTAAGCCTAAGAAATTCTCTCTTCCGTTGTTTTCCCCTCCATTTTTATGTAGTGCACCTTGTAGTTATGCCCTCCAAAACCCATACTGGTGCCAATTTGGTGCCAATATGGCGGCAAATGTCACTGCTCTATATTCTGTTCCACAGTATATTTGCAGGAAACTCACTGCATGACGCCACGTTTCCTTGCACTATGAGTGCAAAAACCTGTGGATATCACACTTGTAGACTCTACACACTTGCTGTTAGAGTCTACGAGTGGGATATTTACGTGTTTTTGCACTTGTAATGAGAATTTTCGTTTTCTTTTCACTAAATATGGACCATGGTAGGATTACACTGGGAAGACCCCGGCTCATCGAAACCGAAACCGACAGCGGACCTCCTCCTCCTTCAGTAATTATACAGATCAAAGCTTTTCTCAATGAGTGCTGACAAACAAACTACAGATCTACACAGTATATATCACTTAGAGGATGCTACTTTGTTTTTTGCCCTTTATTAGGGAAATGATGTCAGCTTCGTTAATCGGTCGGGTTTTTCCGGAAAAACGTAGCTGCTTCTCGTTTAAGATACGTTTCATTTGGCGTATCAACAACATGAAAATGAGGTTAGCCTAATACGAAATGCCAATGCCGTAGCGAACGAAATTACGGGTTGGTTGATGAAATGCGATGGTGGAATGTATCGCTACGCCAAATAAGAGTTAAACATCGTCAACCAAACATAAAAGGTAAACATTATACACAAAACTAAACACCTTAAATTAAAATTACTTCGTATATCGAAATAGAGATCGTAAATAGAGATCGTAAATCGAAACCGAATCCCTAACACGAAAATCGTTCAGAATATCGTTTAGGGAAAAGAAAAGAAAAATTCTCAACCGAATTCCACTCGTGCTTGTATTAAAT
>JAHWFP010023089.1:42020-66173 GCA_023313725.1 Lithobius niger
TTAAAAACAAACCATGAGTACATCAATCGTAGGCAGTCGCATCACGAACGGCGTTCGTGATGGGGCTCGAATGCGCTTCGACCGACTGGTCGAAGCGACTGCCTACGATTGATGTACTCATGGTTTGTTTTTAACAGAACAGGGTACGTCGAAAACTCGTTCCTCAACCTGGCCGACTAGAATTTTGGAAATTTTATTGAAATGAAAAAGTATTTACGATGGTATACTCTAAACAATGGTTGGAGTGATGTTTGATTTTTTTAAAGCTTTGTGTTTTTTAGTTCTAAAGTGTTGTAACCTAAGTGATTTTTACAATTTTCAAAACGATATCTGAACATGATTGATATTTTTTTTGTATGATTACCTGAAGCATTAAACTACATATGTTTTGACTGACATATAACACGAACGCATAGTCTAATAAACTCTTGTCAGTTAGTTGAAAAGAGACAACTTTGTGTAACACTCCCTAGGACACCTTTTTTTTTTTTAACTCTCTGCGCTCCCTCCACTTTTTCATCGTTTCCGCAACATTCCACAGTCATATTTGACTATCCTGGTGTATACTTTTGCAACTGATTTAGTACTACACATTTGTTTTTACATTAATTCAAATGACTGAGTGTAATCTACCTGGCTCAAGTTTAGGTTATGTAACACTTTTTACAGCCTGATATAACCTTTGTAACTAATTTTAGTGTTGTACGTCTTCTGCATTCATTGATTTCTGACGTATACCTTTGCAGCCCATATGATGCTAGTCCATGAGACGCACGCACGTCCTAACAACTGCGGCAGCGGGCGCTGGAAAAGAGTCCTCTTGGCGTTATAAATAAGTGTTTTTACTAAACTTTGTGATTCTGTTTAACTGAACACTCGTAAAATTACTCTAGTTATATTATTTTTTTTATGTTTTGAAGCAGCTTTCAACAAAAATCTTAGCAGAGTCTGGTTTCGATCCATGCACCTCTGACTTATGAGCCCAGTACGTTTCCCTTGCGTCACTCTACTGCTGAAAGAAAAGACTTGGTCTTGGGTGATTTTGGTTGAAAGTCTAACTTTTATTGCAATATCTACCTGAAAAGAGAAAAATATGTGGCTTTTCACGCTGGGTTTTAGGGAGGACGTTGTAAGTGTAAAATCACGTTGTAAGTGAAGAAGCATGTGTGACTGTGCATTGAACGACATGAGGGGGAACTAGTTTTTCCTTTTTTTTTTTGCTTTTTTCAAAGCATTTTTCACCAGCAAACTCATTTTCGCATAAATTTGGGACAACTGTTTAATTTGGACCAGAACTGAGAGCTTATCGTTGACTGGAGAAGAAAAAAAATATTATTAAACTAGTAGAAAAAGTGCACTTTTTGCACCTGTGATCTTGGTCACTTGATGACGGTATAATCCTCCTTTTTTTATTGCACCATCAGCCTACAACATCTGTAATTTAGATTGCCAGCTGCTAGCCGGTATGATTTTTTTTGCCAACGTACAACAAACCTTTTAAGAGGTTGTAAAAACGAAGTGAAAACAATTTTGTTTTTTCAAAATATGGTAATTTTCTTAAAAGAACAACAACGAAAACATTTTTCTTACGTTACCAAACTCCAACGTATGAAGATAACATTTTCATAGAATTTTAGTAACTTTTTCTGTTATTGTTGTACCAAACACAAGGTTTTTCAACTGAAAACAAAACATATTAGAGTATGGCTGTGTCGATTTTAGATACTTTATTACATTTTAGCAGTGTTTTTTAGACCTGTAACCGTTTTGTAGTAGTTTTTTCATCGTTTTGAACAGCGGTTTTCTTCATAGTTCTTTTGCTGACAGCTTGCAAACGTTAGAGTTGAAAAAGTCAGTCGGAAAGGAAAGGATTTTATTTCTGATAGGAAAGGAAGTAGAACTTTTAGCCATCAACAGGGCCCTGCAATGCTACCCAGGCCTGGTCACTCAAGGGGCTCTCACGACCTACACATTTTTTTTATCGCAATTGTGAGCGTTGATGACTGAGTAATATATTCGATTTGTGCGTGTTGTAAACTTTTTTGATACTCGCCATAAACAACAACTCCAATCCATCGGAAAGAGCCTGAAGCAGGAGCACTGTAGTGCAAACCTGTTAGGCAGGGAGTCTTCAAACGTAAGCAACCTGGATTAATGAATGAACTGAACCGTTAAGCACGATGGCTGGACGAATATTGTAACATATAGTATTATAACCTTTTAATGATTTCAGTCGGGGGGAGGAACGGCCCGCTGCTGTAGTTAGTCTCAGGCTCTAACTTTGGTATGGGGGTTGTGGGCATCAGTACGTCTAAAAGTGAACTTTCTACAAGTCACGTACGTTTTTGGATAATTTTTGTAATTTTTTGTGCTTCTAGCCTGATGAGCAAGCAGTCGCCCTACGAGTCACAGTAAAGTCAGGGTGACAGCTAGACCGCCAACATACACCGTCGTTACTTGATAACATCGTTACACATCGAAAATAGTATTAGAACGAACCATTTTGTCCCCCCCACTAAGAATTACTATGGTACTTAACAATGTTTTGGACAAAAATAATATACCAGCCTTTACCACTATCTAAAACAAATGCACCAAAGACAATCAATCGATCAAGGCATAACTGAATAACCTTACTGGCATCGACAATTGTTGTGTACGAAGACTGATAGTGCGAAATGCAACGTCAAATGTAGTCATGCTGACTACGAAATGCTTGTTGAAAAGAAAATAATAATGAAAAAATGATGAGAGGACTCCTAAACAACATGAACCAAACAGTGAAGTCGAGCGAACGCTGGATTGATTCACTGGCTCTCTTATTTTTTGTATACCAAACTTGAAGCAAACCAATGAAAAATGATATTGCACTCCCATGAACTAATAACACAAGGTACGTGACTGAAACCAGCAAAAACACCACGTGCATAAAAAAAAAATAATTAAATTCGCCAATTTGGTAAAATTCAACCTTGCCTTGCTGTTATTATACCTAGAGTAATTTTTGCACAGGCTAGCTAGTTCCATTTACCCTGGAAAAAGATAACCGAAGTCAACACATAAACCACGAACAATGCGACCAAGCACTGCACAAGGGTCGACACCATTTGGTATCAAACTTTGTATGACTTGCCGAGTCATCTTACATATATCGCAAACATTCACCACTCATAAAGGTACCGTCAACAGTTTGTTGTAGGGTGAAAATACGGCTTTTCTGTACTGATTTTCGATGTATTTAGTTATTTCGTTATATTTACATATTTTTTTTTAAAGATATCTCTCCGAGTTTTATACTATGGTCTACAAACAGTCAATAATTTTTCACAGGTTTTCTTTACAATTTTCTGTAGGTTTTGAAGGGGTCTTGGAAGTAAGCGTTAACGATTTGACATGGACGGAATTTTATTACAATCAGATTTAGCAACATTTTTTCATTGCATTATGAATTGTGCTTGTTTTTTAGTGGAACTCTAAGACATTTTCCAAAAGATTCAACTTAAAGTTTCTCAAGCGATCAGTCTTATAACAAATCGTTTCGAATTAGGTTTACAGGCCGACCCTCTTTTTAGTAGATTGTAGATTGTTTCCAGTGAACTTACATGTCTTAAACTGTTTTATCATACACACCATTTTTTTTATTACACTGATTCCTTTTGTAGAAAAAAAAAATTAGATCTCCACTCGAGCTGAAAAATGTTTCGTGCTTTATTTGTGTAGCACCAGACCTCTTCAGTAGTGGTTCAAGAGTTACACGTGTTGGGTTTGTATCAGACGTTTTTATCAAATTTTATTCATGATCTTAGTTGCAAAAAAAAAAATGACCTAGGCTAGACGGAAGGTTCTGTTCATCTCTAGGCTAACTGAAAAATAACGAACTCAGGATAAAACAAGTTGTTTGCGTACCTCATTTTGAAGGGCAGTTATAAGTCCTCTTATTTTACATTAGTTTTTTGTTGTTGCTAAAAAGCCTCTCAGTACACAACTTGTTGGCAATGCAACACTTTTTTTTTAACACCAGCAGCCTATGCCACTCGTAATTTTTTACTGTCAACTGTTAGTCTGTTTGACGAATAGGCAGTGTTAAAAAGTCGCTGGGCTTGAAGTCACTCGGAAAACAGCCTTTTTACAATGTTTATAAAAGACGATTATTGTGTATAGTGTAAAAATACCTTGTGTTTTATACCTTTTAAAAAGATGAGGAGGGTGAGAACCAGTCCGAAATATGTTTTAAAAAAAGACAGTTATAGTCTACACATACGCTATGATATATAATGCTCTGAGTTTTTAAGGATCCTAACGTGATGACTATTAAGATTATTAAAACGTACACTTATTTTTCCCATATAGGGAATTTTAAACTCTATTCTAAAAACTGAGGTTCTTTTAGGACACTGCTAATTTTTTCCTTAGTACATTAGAACTTTGCTAACTTGAAGCCATTCTCGAACATTGTTAGGCTTTTAGAGTCACAATCCTAAAACATATTTTTTACGGATCTAACCATTCAACAATGGTTAAAATTCTTGGGGTATGAAGAGGAAAACTTGTTATAAGTGCGCCATCGATAGCCTATTTTACCTCGTGGTGCAGAAAACAAAAACCCCCTATTGGTTGGACCTTTACTGTACTAAGGTCTTGATATACATTCGAAAGTTGTAATGTTTGAAAAACAGAGTACTTTTTGAGGACGCAAGGACTGTCTGGAGGTGAAAAACATATTGTAACACCTACACAACTAACAAAATTTACATCACTTCACTAAATTCTGTTAACCTGAAATTCGGTCAGATTTGACTTTTCGTAAAAGATCTTATGCTACCAGGTTAGAGTCTGAATTAGGCCTGACTGATTTTTTTAACGAAGCGGCTAAGAACTGATCGATAGTAAAGTATAAAGAAGCCCAATTCCGACTTTATCTATATCTATAGTGGCTTTAAAATGATATTTCTGTTGGTTAGTTTTTTAATCTCCCTCGATGGTGAAAGTCGTAGCCCTAACATTCTTTTAGGACACATGATTTCAGTTTTTGATGATAAAACTCGTAACAAGCTACTGCAATGTTTTTTTTTTTACTTTTTAAGATTGAATACAACGGTAAGGTTTTCATAATCTAAACAGTACAACAACATTGTTTGCAGAAAAAGTGTGCATTTAAAACCCTCGCTTTTAAAAGTTTTAACTTAATTCAAATCTGTAGTAGTTTAACAAATTGGCGATTGTGTGAAAATTCAACAGACCTTAGCGAAATTGTTACTCGATAGATAAATATGGCTTAGGGTAGTCTAATATTACTACTCGCCTTGGGGTCCCACTTGCAAGCCGACCCTGGTGTGATATATATGTCTTAGTTGAATATATATTTCCATGAAATTCTGTGATTTGTAGATTTATTTCTACTCCAAGAAAAGTAAGTGTTGGCGAGGAATTCTATTTATCGTGACGGTTGCCCTTTTACTTTTTCCTATACGTATGTAAAATAAAAAGAGAAAACGAAAAAACCGCCTTTAATGTCGTCTATCCTACACGTAGGCTACAAAGTAAAAAGGCCTATCTTTTCTTCTGGTGAGTATTGCTTGAGTAGACTAACTCGCTTTTTCGGATTGTCAAACCGTAAATTAAAAAAAAAAAAAAAGCAGCAGGTTAATGAAAAATTGACAAAAGAGCTTAACTTGTCTTTTTTTTTTAAATTTACAACCACTTACCTTTTTCGAACTGAACTGGTGATTCGACGAACAGCGGCGAGTTGATGTTTTCTGGCGCTCGTCACGCAATTTTTAATTTGGTAAATTGCATTGTTTTAGTTGAAGCTCTGTCCACCAAATCCTGTTCGGTTCTTTTCGTACGCTCTTACATTAAGGCTGCCCTCGCACTAAGCGGCCAGGTTGCACGGCTGGTGGTTGTCGCGGCCAAAGAACATGGCGTTTTTCATGATAGTTCACGATCACGTAGTGAAAAATGAATACGATGCAAGTGTGGTCGTCCTTTGGCCGTCTGAACACCTCTCGGGATCCTAGTGGCTGCAGCGACTGTAGGTACTCTATTTCGGGTCATTTCTTCGATTGGTTAGTCTCATAGTACCGTTGGTCATTGCACGGCTCGAATCATGTGACGACTTTCAAGCAATTGCGAAGCGTGTACTACGTCACGATGTGGCCGCCCATTTCGCTCGAGGCAGTGTTTTTTTTTGGTGGTTAGCCCGTTTTTTGTCTTTTCTGGTTAAAGGGCTTATACGAAAGGTTTAACGTATAATAGGTAGGTTGTCTAGACATCTAGGTCGGGAGACGTTAACTACACGTCGTTTTTTGACAGTACTGACAGCTTACATATAGCCCGTCACTTTTTGTTTTGACGAATTGAGAGGGAGGAACGATTATTTTGCTTTAATTGAAGGGGTCCCACGCTCTCTTGACAATCGTTAATAGCCGATAAATGTCGTAACTACATTCCTACGCCCATAACAGTATTAACCTCACGACCTCTGGCCCATATACCGTTACGTTAATGGACAAAAACGCGTGACGGATTGGGTCTTTTTACAATAGTCATTCGTTCTTGTCATTGTTGTCTAGTCAATTCAGAGGTCTGAGGGCCGTAGGGGGAGACCACCGTGTTGGGGGGCGGGATTGTTCGTATTATAGCCCCGAGCAATTTTAGACTTACCGATTTTGGACGAGATCTTTACTTCATTCTGTTCTGGGATAGCTACTGTCAACACAGCTCACTAACTATCAACTCTTGGATATTTTTTATCCTCCATCGCGTCTCGTGAGTTGTGTGTTTCGTATACTCGGGAACTTAACACGCTTTTTTTTTATTGACTTTTTTTTTAAATTGGTTTTTCATGCCTAACCTCCGACATCCTTCTCGTGCAGGAGATCGGTCTGTGGGGGCCACACACTCATCCTCCGCCTGCTACCTTGTGCCCCACTTACTCGCCTGAAAGTGCCGACCCAAAAACGCTTCCTCAAAGTCCTGGGCCGACCGCCCGTGAACGCGACGAGGTGATTAACTACATTCTGTTGTTATGTTTTTTTTTCTTTCTTTCCCTCCTAATAATGCTTTTAGTTTTCTTTCTTTTCTCTCTATTGTAGTTAATCGCCGATATTACAGCTGCAAACTGATATACGTGATCTGTCACTCACGGTACGACCTTTGAAATAACAACATATAGGTTTAAAACTGATTGTCCTTGGTGTGTGCGCTACGGCTTTCTGTAACAACAGATACAAATCTTTTCCATTTTGTTTTTTTTTCTACTTTTTTTTCAGCTAGGGTGAGATTCAACAGCCCAAAGAACGCGTTCCTAGTTTTTACGTAGTTTCAACTCTGGGCTGAAGTGTACTAGTCACCTGGAGGAAACAGTTATCCCGGGCGGGCGACGCACAGATGCGGCAGGGATATGAGGCGGGTATCTAGCGTTCAATGGGGGAAAATGTTGATCCTAGGTGCACGTGGACCGACCGATAGACCCAACTTTGTGCTGAAGTGTACTAGTCACCTGGAGGAAACTGTTATCCCGGGCGGGCGACGCATAGATGCGGCAGGGATATGAGGCGGGTATCTAACGTTCAAGGGAGGGAAAATGTTGATCCTAGGTGCACATGGACCGACCAATAGACCCTAGATGCACGCGCCTCCCCCCCTAGGATTTAAATGTGATACCCAAAATGCATGGGGCTCTGTTAGGCTGTATCACCATACTAGACACTTCGGTGATCATAACTACTGTCATCCTTATATCCCGGCTTTCTGTGTCCGAGGCCAAATAGCCCAGTACGTAAGGTTTAACTCTGGAATATTTCCAAGAAAGCCATAAATTCTAATATGTGTGTCTCATTGATGTCTGCAACGTATTCGAACTCCTCTATTACTCTTGCTTCTTGAGGGAATGGAAAAAATTGTGGCCGATGTCGTTTTTCCCGAACGTTAGGTGGACCGCTGAATATAATTAAAATATGCGTGGTATAAAGTTGCAGAGAATTAAATCTCCAAAAAAAAAGAAGAGGTTTAATCACAATTTTTCTCGTTAGCGCGACAAAATTGCTAAGGCCTCCCACCGCCATCTTGGAAAACGAGCGGCTGATATCACTTACGTTCGGTCATCTTGCTATACAGCTATGTGAAAAACACAGGTTTATAAAGGTTGTAAATCTTCGAAAATTTTCGGAATTTGTATTGAAATTATCGACAATTGTATGGAAAAAAATGACGGAACTTGTTTAAGTTGCGCGTCACGGTTTCCGTACTATCCACACGGTCAACTAAAAGTCGAGAATGAACTCCGATACATAAAGAGCAACTGCCAGCAAGAATGCGGACAGCTGGGGGGAGAGGGGGGGGGGGGGGGGGGAGAACAGTACTGACAATAACGCTGTTTTAACTCACTTGTTTCTATCTGGGAGTATAGAGGCCATTCAAAAACCACGTGACCGTTTTTTTTAGCCATTTTCAATCCCCCCTTCCCTTTGTGTGGTCGTCTGTGGCCAGCTCTTGGACCACCCCCCCCCCCCCAAAAAAAAAACCACGTGGCTCATAGCAACACCCCCCCCTCTCCATGTATTTAAAAAAATTACACCGTAACGTGTTTTCGACAAAAGCAGTACCACTTCATATAAAATCTGTGTTATTGTGCCGTACCAAATTTGGTGAATTGGTGGTAGTGTTCGACATAATTGAGAAACCCAAGAAAGTAGGCTACCCCCATACTCCAAGCACCTGTTTGTAATAAACACAGCTGTTTGATTCATCGTGTGAGGTATTTTCACCAATTTTTGTTGGGCGGGACTGCAACAGTTGCTTGACTAAACAGTAAACGTCATCCGAGATTTGTAACTGAGACGGAAAGTAGAAAATTGTAACCTAATACGATCATTTTTACGTAGGCTATCACCACATTGAATTGTCCCAGTGAAGCACTCGACATTTTAGCCGCACACTATTTAGATGAATTTTGTACGAGTAAGGGAAACACAGTTTTACGTTGTTGACAAATTCTACGACAAGCCGTGGTATCTTTCACCACTACGCGCCAAAGTCTGTAAGGTTGACTGGGGCCGAGACATTAAGGTCGGTATAGGAACAATAAGAACAATATAAGGCTGAGTGAGATGCTACGCGTAGAGTCTTGCACGGTAAATCACTAATCCATTGGCGATAAAGGCTTTCCCTTCAATGGGATAGGCACGTGGTTTACTTGGAACCTCCTCCCGCCCCCCCATTGTGGTTACTTGTGGCCGAAAGCCGACCCCCTGGCCGACCACGTGGTTTTTGAATGGCCCCATATGTAAGCATGCTATCGAAGATACTTTTTGTACATTCCTCGTAGGAACCATCGTTATACGGCCTGGAGGAAGACTAGGTTGGAGGAATTGAAAATATGTTCTCCAAGTTCTCCCTTTCCCTCAAGACTCCGAAAATTATCTTTCCCCCTTCTCTCTCACAAAATGTAATTTGGACCATAAAATAAATACATATTGTTACTGTATGACGATTTTATGTAACTGCTAAAACATGTTGACGTTCTATGGCTCAGACATGGACGTTGATGCAGTCTTTCATATTTGTAGAAAGATATTAAAAAAAAAAAAAGAGGGCAATGCGCCAAGATTGCTGGTTAATAGGATTAAACTTGACGGCCTGCATTGGTTTTATGATATCACTACTTTATATGACCGATCCTTTTTGAAAATTTGTGAAATTGTCTCGCACCGGTTTTGGTTTTGGGTGGTTCCCTTTAAACAAATACAGAAGCAAACTGTGTCGGTGAACCATCGCTGTTGAACTTCTTATAGCTTTTGCAAGACCTTTCAAGGTTCATTCACGTGTAAGTTTCATTCAAGAGGACTAACGATTTACTGCCAGACTTCGGCCTTTCCCTTCTTCTTCTCTGCAGGGGAACAGATGCAGAAGCACTAAACGTCAGTCCAAATAAAGTTTTGAGTGAAAGTGCGTAAAAAATAAAGTTCTGATCTTCATTTTCAGCTGTCGGTGTTACAGAAACGAAGCTAGTTATTACATTTTTTAAAATATTTGCTGAAATACGCAGAGCTGGGCGAAGAAATTATTTCCGCACTGTGAAAAATAAGACCGTTCATTACCTGTACAAAAAAAAACTGTTCAACGAGAAATGTGATGTAAAACAAGGATTTACAACTGTTGATTGAACAGTAAAATAAGGCCGCTAAAAGTTAATTAAGTGGTTCTACAAAGCGCACGCATGGGTTTTTGCTTTGTGGTTTTCGGTTTTTTAAAGCCAATACTTAAGGGATATACCTCCCAGCGCCATTTTTCTCCATCCTCCACATCAAGTACGGCCCCAAAGAGCTATTTACTTACCGTTAGTTTTCCCTTGCTAAAAATCCGTTTTAAAATGTGGCGTTTAGGACATTTTCTGTTGAATATTGGGGAACTTTATTTACGATCCATTGCGCGCCTACAATGACCTTGACGTTTTTATCTGTGTGTGCGCAGTACTAATTTTAATCGTTTGCTAGTAATTACTATGAGATCAAAAATCTAAAAGACTAATGCAGTAAATATTAAAATTAATTATTCGAATAGATCGCCGAAGCAAAATTTAAGACACTAGTCTAGCAAATTATAATTTGTGATTTTAAAATACAAGAATCATTCGGTTCTTGACGTCACAATTAATGCGTTCACGCTGGCGCAATGCCAACTGAGACGTTCTTCGCTGCGAGGAACGAAGCTACTGTCTCAGTTGAGCTTGGCTATGGTAAATACGCGGATGCGATCGGCGCGTGGCTGTTATAATGCAGGCCGGATGTAGCTTTAATAAATATTTTCAGATCACGCGTCAGCTCTCACCAAACACTTCCTGGTTCCGATGACCACATCAGCCAGAGTTCCATTCACACGATCGCCTCGAAACGATCCAAATGTAAGAATCGTTCAGAGGCGTTTCACAACTAAAAAACTTGGATCTAACGTAAAGACCTCTTTATCCAATCTGTTCAGCACTCTAAACGTGGCTGATCCTGTCATTAAAACATTGATATTGTACTCGACAGCAAAATATAGTTTACAGGATTTTATTTTGAAAAATCACGAATTTAAAAAAAAGACCGCATGCCCCGCATAATATTTTTTTTTTGTACTTCTTTCGAGAAACACTTAATTAACTTTTACGGCTTGTTAGGCCGGTCATGATTTATAGCCGGAGGGAGGGGGAGGGGGGGGGGCCCCCGAAGCGGAAAAATATTGTAACCACCAAATTTTCGATGACCCTCCCCCCCCTCAGAGACCCTTAAAAAAATTCTTGTTCCCCCTCCCAAGGTCCAAAAATAATGTGACCCCGCCCCCCTCCAAAAAAAATGCGCTTTTCGTATATCTTTAGATACTGTCCGCAGATGATTTCCCGTAGCTAAGATTAGTGTTGTTGCCAAAATAAGTAAGTAGCTCTCCACACCGATAGTTACCATTAGTTTCAAGGAAATGTCTCGTTTTTTGACGAAAAGATACGTTGAATTAAAATGTTCTATAAAATATTGCTCACACCCATCTCTTGTCGAGATTCATACAATAAGTGTGAAGAGCAGACTGTTTGCTTTTATGTCGACATCCGTAACATAGTCAGCACCTGAAAGACAGGAGAAGCCAAGAAATCAGGTGTCGAAGGCTGTTCTACAATATTGTTTGTAAAGAAGCTGAGGCGTTTTTGGAAATTTTGACTACTGAAAGTGCCATTTTTGAGTTCCAGAAATGACTTTTTCTTCCAGTTTGGTCAGCGTATTTTTGAACCCAACCCCCTTCTCGACGGCATCTGAAAAATTTATGACTCACCCTTGAGAGGGTCCAAAAATTCATGACCTCCCCCAATTTTCTCCACCCCCTCACCCCGACGATAAATAATGATCGGTCCCTTACTTAAATTTTTAGCAGTGCCGAAGTGCAGACGGTCATTTTACACTTTTCCCTCACCCTCCCCCCCCCCCTCCAAATTGCCTTTTTACATAAGCCTGTCCAACCATTAGGAAATACCGCCCCCCCCTCCCCTTACGCCTCTATTTCCTCACTTCGTGGGAAATCTTGGTAAACAGTGTCGCATACGCGAGATCAAGACAAATTCTCCAAATAAAACTGAATAAGGTTGTTGGTTGCAATTAGGATTAAGGAAAATTTTTTTTTAATGTCACATTTCTGTGACCTGTAAATAAATAAATGGTTCCTTAAAAGATAAGAAAAAAAAACATTCGTTTAGACAAAAGGCATCGGAAATTTACACTCCTAATCGTTTCGACAGGGTTAACAGTTGGTTTCCCCCCTTCCCCAACCATGGAATCCCTTTGATTGTAAGCGAATGTGCATTGGCCCAATCTGGATCTAAATTGGAGACAGTTTGGCTCGTCAGTCGTACCATTTGTTGCTACGTCAACCATCAGGCCCTTCCAAATTACAATCAGAACACGGCAAACTCAACGGAGCGTTCCAACGAGCGGAAGTGACGTCACTATTAGTGAATTTTGAGCATGCGCGAGGTTAAGCTGGAATTCATCAGTCGTTCCGAAAGGTGAGGTCTCTTTTGCTCAACAAACACTTTTGGAACGCTCTGTTGTTTGCATTCGGTTTTCTTTGGATTAAAGTGTTAACGGCCGCACTAGCGGTTACTAGCACTACAGTATGCATTACTTAACGGAATTTACATATTCAAGGAATGCGGTATGATGATAATTCGTGTGTAATTCGGGAAAAACCCGTTACGGACAAAAGCCGGATCTATAAACAATAGCAACCGACTCCTGTCCAATACGTGTTAGACAGACAGGAAGACCATTTCACCACGACCAGTTTTGGGGATTTCTTGGAGAACGTTTCCAGTTTCTTAATGTTTAGGAATTGATCCTTTACTTTCGCTGGTTCTGAGAATCCTGAATCTATATTATAATCCTGGAGGCTGGCTAAAAGAAAGGCTACAGGGAAAAGGGAATGCTAAAAGGAAAACCACTTCTCCCCTCCTCGTGCCCGCATTGAAAATGCACTCTCCCACTCTACCTGCATGGAAACAGGAGACAGGCATGAGTGGTTGATCAACTCAATAAAGGATCAACCTGACAAGTCGTCGGGCCGAACAATCACTTCTCCCCTCCTTGCGCCCGCATTGCAAATGCGCTCTCCCATTCTACCTGCACGCAAACAGGAGGCAGGCATGAGTGGTCGATCAATCTGACAAGTCGTCGGGAAGAGTGCCGGAAAAATGTCCCGGGAAAATGTCCCGGGAAATGTGTCCGTAAACTTGATTCATGACCGGCCCCGTGCATAGCACGGGCTTCCTCTAATAGACGATAATTCTTAGTATCTGTGGGCGGTTTGAGTGTGTGGGAGTGGTGGGAGTGTAAGGTAGAATACACCCACACCACCACTGCTACTCAACTTTTGCAATACAAAATTTGGACGACAGCCATCTTCACAGTTGTCTTTATGGATGTCTGGCAAAATGGGTATTAAAATATTTGCTATTTTATGCTCTATATTCATCCTTGGGGTTAACAAAATTAGAATTAGAACTATCTTGGTGACGCCTCGTTTATGCCACTCCTGGTTTTACATGTGGAGTGATTTGCGCAGTTCTGGTCCCCCCACTATTTCGTAGAAAACAGAGGATGGTTTGTGTGTGGCATTAACCGTAAATAGTTGCTGCCCCAACATCGGATGAGCGGCTTTCTTTCACTGCACTCCTACTTTCGTAGAAGCTGAACAATTCCGCTTTTCATTCATCATGGCGGACGAAACAAGCAGAATGTAAATGAATACAACCAATTATTTGCAATTATTTTTAATTGTTTTGGCCTTTTCTACAGGTCTGCTTAATTCGTGTTAGGCTCGTCGTTAAGCCATAGATAATTAGTTTAGCTTTGCGTCCTAATATTTTCAAAAACGTGAAACGCGAGAGGATAGATATAGGGCTTCCATTTATTTTTTAATGTATAAATAAAAAAAAGTTCATGATTAACCCGAAACGATTACACGGAAATGTTTTTGTATTACTTGTCCCTAGTTGACTGAAACACCAAGTAAAGCAACTGCGTATAGCATGGAATTTGTGCTTTTTTTTTAAAAATTCACAATGTAAGAAAATAATGGACTTAGCAAGTTACTACTAACACTTTGCTCCTATACAAAAAAAAAGTTACTTTTACAACTTGCCACCTCACGGAGACTACGCAAGTGAGCATCTCAGTGGGCCTTTTTATATGATGTTCTGCTGTATTCTGTGTTGACAAACGATCGTGACAGTACGTGTTGACGATTTATTTATTTTTTGTATAATTAAAAATACCTCACTCGACGACATAAAAGGCACATATAGGCGCAATGCGAAAGCTAAATTTTTCCCTGACCTTGGGCTGAGTTTGGCACTGATTATTTGCAGTAACACTAAAACAGTTAACACAGTAGCCTAAATGTCCCTAATCATTGCTCCACGGAAAGTGACGTCATTGATTTGCCCTTCTGTATTCTGGTGTCATAATTATGCAGGCTTTCCGACGACTGCTACTAAATCCTTAATTAGTAGCAGTCGTCGAAAATCTTGCATAATTACGACACCAGAATGCAGAAGGGCAAATTATCAGCACAAATTAAAGCACGAATATCAAACATTCATATACATCATCAGTCGGGATGGTGCAATGACGTCGTTACGTGACCAGCTTTTATTTCCCAAGGAAAGGAGGGGGGAGGGGTCAATATAAAACCGACTAAATCGTGTTAAACTGATGTGTGAGTTTGGGGACTTCTCGGGCTTCTCGGAACTAAAAAAAAAAGTACCGTATGTGGTCGATCATTTCGAAACTAATTCTAGTCGATGGGGAATGATCAGGAAGCGTGTCGTTTTCATGTTAGGAGGAGATGGAGGACAATTTTGGAGCGCCCCTCCTGACGGAGGAATATCCTGGAAAGCTGCCGGGCTACGTGGATTCCAAAAGGTGCAGCACAGAAACAACATAAAAAAAATTGACGTTTCGGAGTTGATGATCGAGTACGTTTTCAAGCAATACATAAGCACCGTAACATAGTTTTAAATAAAATGCACAAATAGGAAGAGAAACATTCCTAAGAGATCTAAAACGTGAATGCGGCCATCACCCTATATATACTATGTCGAAAAGCTTCAAAATAAAATAAAATGGGAGAAAAGTGGCTCCAACTTCTGGTCGTGAAAGCTTTGGAGAGACTTTATACTACCTTGGATAAATAACTAACACTTCGTTACGGGTTAACTTACTCGCTATACTTCCGCGCAAGCACCGCGACAGAACATGTGGCCAGAATTTTAAAGTTTCTCAAATGTGCCACGAGAGCGCCAACTGCCGACAACAGCGGAAGTGACTGATACCAAAGCTTTAGCGTCATTACTGCGGCGTCGTTATATGCAGTTTCGGTTTCGACTATGGAAAGCGAGCTACGGAGCAACGAAACTCAACTAGCGGCTAACTTCATTACAATTTCAGTTTTAGAAATCGCATAAATTTTAGCGTGACACGCGTGGACAAAAGTAAAAAATGCAATTCTAATGATAAAGAAGATAAGTTAGACGAACTGTTTCGTGTTGTACTGCTCTGTGGCCGTGAAGCGACGAAGACTTGGTGATCACACGTCGCCACCATCTTGGATTTGTGCAGAAGTAGTTGGAGACAACAGTTTGTGGCCAGATGGCGCACCACGTTTTGATTGCGAGAACTCTGGATACTACCGTGGCTAGATTTCGGAGCGAGTGAATAGGGCTTGATACTACAGTCGAACCGTACTGCATCAGGTGATGGACCCTGGTAACGTTTTGGACTTTTATTAAGTTAATACACTCGGGCAAATGGTGTGCCTTAGGTAGCCAATGGTTATTTACGGGTTGGCTTAAAGGGACACCCGGCCTACCTTTTAACATTCCGCCTGTCTTATAACAGCTACGCACAGATCGCCATCACAGCTAGGCGATCGCCATCCGTGATTTACCAGAGCCAACGTAGCTGCTGTCTCGGTTGGCTTTGGGAATAGTACACAAGACAGCATCAAGTTAAAGGTTGTGTCGTCACAAACCGGAATGATTCTCGTATTTTAACATCACAATTTATAAATTTTGTAGGCTAGTGTCTTATAATTTTGCTTCGGCAATCTATTGGAATAATTAATTTTAATTTTTACCGCATTAGTCTTTTAGATTTTTGATTTCATGGTAATTATTAGAAAATTAGTATATGCACACACACAGATGAAACGTCATGATTATTGTGAGAGCGCAAAGCATTATATACGTGTAGGATACAGTAAATAAAGTTAACAATTATTCAACAGAAAATATCCTAGACGCCATTTTACCAAGGGATTGACTAACGGTAAGGAAATAGACCTTTGGGGCCGTACTTGATGTTGTGGTTCGAGAAAAATGGCGCTGGCAGGTATATCCCTTTAATAAAATCCAATGTTTCTCAAAGTAAATTGGAGGCTCGTTAACTCTGTTATATGAAATTTGAAACGGAATTTGAATTTTTTGAATATCAGCGTGGTGTCCTGTATGGACAAAAATGCCGAACCACATAATTTGTTTTGTCGTTAAGTTTAAAGTTAGATTAATGAGACCGCAAAGGTTTACTATTCGTTGATGTCTGTCCCAAATAAGAGGCTGTGCACGCATTTTGTATGCATGGTATACGATAGATGACATTTTGTAGATGTTTGGTTTGCAGTCGAAAGTCATGGACGCCATCCTGACACCACACAAAATCAAGTTGCATTTCGTAGCAAACCTCGAATTAACTCGGAAACAGTTGATAAGCAACCTACGCAACACCATTTCTAGGAGTACATTAACTAGGGATCGGCCGATATGACTTTTTACCGATACGATACAATACCGATACAATACCAATCCGAACCGATCCGACCGATACCGATGTCGATACCGATGATAATAATAATAAATCACGACTAAAAGTTTAAATTCCGTACAAAAATAAGTTCAATTTCAGGTTTTGCATGGCTTCCAACTGTAGAGATTGTCCAAAATGTTGTGCGCAGCAAAAATAACAGCATTTTTATTCTTATTTCTACTTACGGCTTCAGTACATTCATCTTCTCTGTTAGATTTTACGTTGGTCGTTGTAAAACTTAGCAGATTGGAACCACCGCATGCTACATTTTCATTACAAACTGAGCTAATGGCTTTCCTTTCTCACTTGGTTATTGCGTTTGTCGTGCTTAGTGTCAATTTTGAAGGGAAAACTCTTGCGTTTCTTGGCATAACGAATATCTGTATCGGAAGCCTTACGGTGGTCCGGTACCGATACGGCAAAAAATACCGATAAGTACAGATACCGATATCAATATCGGACTATCCCTAATATTAACTTACTAAGAGCCCACAACGTCACCAGTATACTAACTTACTAAAAGCCTGCAACGTCACCAGTTTCCACCACCTGAGGCCGACTATACTATAAGGCCTAACAAAAATTTTTAAGCACTTCTAGTCGTGGTTTCACGATCCGAGGTTGGTTCCACCTTTCTAGCATTCTGTTTTTTATTTTTGTTTTCAGCTTTTTCTACAATTACCAGCACACATGGGTTTGAACCTGTACTGTGACGGATGCATTTACTTTTTCCATCTCTTAGCCATATAAACCATGAGCAATGGCTGTTTGCCGTGACGTCACCACGAGTTAGCCAATGACGAACGAGAACAACGGCTGTTTGGCCGTCTCATTGGACTAGCCCAGTCACCTGATATGCACGTCACAGCAAACAGCCATGGCGCGTGGTATAGAAACATATTTAAATAAGTTAAATGTTGATTTACATTTGTTTATTACAATAACAGGCGTTTTTTACTCTCGTAAATACAAAAAGAACAATTAAAATCTGTTGCATGCAGCATTTTATACAATAAAAAAATGGAACATGAGATCAGTTTTATACACATTCCTTGCCATTGTTAGCGAAGTGTGTTAATGAACTTGCATGCGTATATTTTTAATTTTGTTCTAAAAAAAAAACTTTTGATCAAAAAGGGAAAAAAAAATGTTAACATCCGAAAAATGCAGATATTTTAAGTTATTTTAACTTATTTAAACTGCATTTACGTTAAAATATTTTGCTAACAGCGGCTTCGAGTGGCAAGAAAGTTACTGAAGTTAATAAGTCTCAAATTCTTTCTTTTTCATTTTTTATTGTATAAAATTTTGGATGCAACGAATTAAAATTGTTCATGAGAGCAAAAAAAAAAAAAGGCCTATTATGGTGATAAACTAGTTTACATCACGTTATTTGCCTTTTGCCACGTGACGTTGCTTTTTGCGCTTTTGCTGGTTCATTCCATGACAACGGAGCAGCTCATAACGCCAAAACGTCTCTTTTGAAAACGATCAATTTTTCATTAAGTGGAGTAATATTTGGCTAAAATTCTACCTAAACGGTAAGAATCATACTTCTCTATACCACGATCCAAGTCTGTTTACCGTGATGTCATCGTGAGTCAGCCACTGACGAGCGAGAATAGTGGCTCTTTGACCGTCTGAGTGGTCTAGCCGAGTCACGTGATGTGCGCATCACGGCAAACAGCCTTGGCGCGTGGTATAAACATTCCATCAAAAACAAGCTTATCCAATTTCGTAATTTCGTAACAAAACAAAAATGGTTTGGTTTGCGTTACCCGACCGACCTATTTTTACGAGCCAACCCTAAACATTTTTCCGTTCTAAGGAAAAAAAAAATGTCCTCCTTATTTTGATGCTCCAACCAAAATGGTTCAAACGCTTCCTGAAAAAAGAAAAAAATTTGTTCCGTGAAGATGAATGAAAGCATGCTTTTTTTACTGCCTAAAAAAATAATAAATTACAATTTTTGAGGAAAGACTTTCTAATTTAGTAACAAAAAAAAATGTGTAAAAAAAAATTTCCGGTCGATCTTTTAACTGCATAACGCAAACCAAACAATTGTTTTTTGTTTGACCTTACTAAAATCGTCAAGATTTGTAGTCGTTTTGGAAAAAAAAAATTGGGGTAAATTTGCTCAATTTTTGCCAAATTTCCTGTTGGCATCTGCACTTTTTAGGAAAAAATCTGGGGAAGAATGGGGGAAAATTCTTCTGCTCTAGAATATTATTTACCGGTTATCAAGCAGAGCAGCAACAACAATAAAATGCAACAATAAAATATTTTGTTCTTCTTCCTGTTGGGAGATTTTCTTTCTGAGCCTAGCATCTCTTCTATTGTGCGCGCAGCGTAACTTGAGTCCTGCAGGTATTTTATGAGCGATTACATCTTCCTGGAGGGAGCGGCTTTAATCGACGACCGCCATTGTTTTTGTAACCATCTAGGATATCAACAAGGTGCTCTGCTATCGAAAACATACAATCGAGTATCTGTTTTCGTTCTGGGGCGAACTCAAGATAGGCCGCAGACACTTTGGTGGGCGGATTATCTGCATTCGTATTCTGATACGTATTATCTGCATTCGTATTCTGCATTCGTATTCTGATACGTATTCTCCAGCTGAAGTTTATTTAAAATAATACTAAAACACCAGGAAATAAGTTACGATCCAAAAAAAAAAAACGGGCGGCACTTGCGCTTGTAATAGCATGACGTAGAAGTTAAAAAGGTTTACATGCTCAAGGTTAACGCTCATGGGCCGTAATTGTCACGTCCTGCTCGAAGGCGCAACAATTCTATTTCTTTCGCTGTTGGCTCGTCATCATTGTTGCCTGTGGTCGTAGTATTGGTGTCTAGCAACAGATTCGCAACTTAAAAAACAGATTTGAATCCGTATGAAGAGAAATAAAACTGCAGTAACAAAACAAATAATCAAACACACTAGTCTTCACTGCACTATTTGGATGCTATGGCGGGTGTTTGCTTAGTTAGCTGTATCAGTATTTATTCAATAAAAAACTGTCACATTTACGCAAAAATCCTAAAACGAAAAGTGCAAAATGCAAGTCTGCGTAAAAAAAAAAACCCAAAGGTACGGTAAAACCTAAGCCAGCAATCAGTGAACAGTCACGCCAAAGCTGAACACAAGGAACACTGCGTCACGTATTATTTCTGTTAGTACCACATCCTATTTCACTGATTTTGAGGATATGTCTATTTTTTTTTTTTTTGGGGGGGGGGGCATGTTTTAATGTATCCTTATACTTTGCTCTATACGCTTAAGCCATTTTGTTTATTTGTAACTAACTAAGTCAGGAATTGTTGTCTTGCATTAAGATTCGCGATTGTCTCACACACGCAAAAGAAACGATTTTAGGGAATTGTATCGGTGATCCTAGCTGGAATTACCTACCGTGATAGCCAGGAAGTATTTCATGAATAAGTTACTGACGTTACCGAAAAGAAGCAAAAATCGCCAAAATTTATTTGTCATGATATCCGCCAGTCAACATTACCACAGCACAAATCTAATAAAATAAAGTATGTAATAAAGCGCGCTGATTTAAGGCGGTTGTGTACAGATACAACTTTATTACGAAGGTGGAATGCCCATCCCCCTCCCCTCCCACCAACCCCTTACGGTGCCTTTTTTGCGGATAGACAATAACGCAATTTTTGCGCAAAGCTGTTTTCATTTGTTTTCAGCGCCAACAACAAAAAATGCTTAATTTTTTTCTGCACGCTTTTAATACTGAACTAGAGTTCAGCACAGAATCGGAACTAAAAAAAAAAAATTACTTTATCTCAGCACGTAGAATTTGAAAAAATGGCAGCTCCGTCATTTTTAAAATTTAAATTATTCCGTCAAAAACATCAATAGTCATTTGTTTTTGTTTTTGTTACAGTTGGGAGTTCCCAAACAAAGTTTACAGCACGCAAACGTTTACAGTTTTTCTTTAAGATAGACTTACCTCCGGGTTCATTTGTGTGCCAGTCCACTCAACAAGAATTCGTGTTTGTGACGTATTCTACGATTATCCACAAAAATACTGCAATATCTTGAAATAGTTGCACGCGACTCTGGACGCTTGGTCAGACATGCTGGACGCACGACGCGTGAATGACCGACCGACTCGTCTGCTACTGGGGTCACCTGGCAACCAACTTCCTGCCCCACCCCAGTCACGTGATTAAAATGTCGCGTGTTTCATCGAATTACAGTTTCAGTTTCGACGAGCATTTTCAAATTGCCGTCGTTTAGGCCTATTTTAAATTCTGTCATACAATTTGTTATTTGATAGCCGAATATTCAATCGCTGTTTGAAAGCCACTTCTTTTGAAATTATATATATATGTATTTATACTAGTATTAAAAAAAAGCAACGTCTAAATTAAAGGTACATTCTATCCGGTTGGCTTTCCTGTAAGGCTCAGTTCTGCAACAGACGCGTGTGAATGTTACAAGGCGTTCAATTTTCTATTTCCCCCCTCGATTTTGCTACATTCACTCTAACTTATAAAAAATTTTCAAAGGTTACTTTGTTTTGGCGACAGACTTAAAGGGACACCCGGCCTGCCTTATAGTAGCCACGCGCTAATCGCTATCCGCGCATTTACAGCGCAAAGGCGGCCTGGGGTGGTATAGCTGCGTTCCTCGCAGCAAGGAACGTAGCTGCTGTCTCGGTTGGCTTTGGGAATAGTACACGAAAGAGCTTCAACTTAAAGATTGTGTCGTCACAAACCGGGATGATTTTCGCATTTTAAAGTCAAACTCTAAAATTTTTTAGGCTAGTATATTATAATTTTTCTTCCGCAATCTATTGGGATAATTAATTTTAATTTTTACCGCATTAGTCTTTTAGATTTTTTGACCTCATAGTATTTATTAGCAAACGATTAAAATTAGTACATGTGCACAGAACACACAGCTGAAACTTCAAGGACATTGTAGGCGCGCAAAGGATCTTATACGTGTAGGATACAGTAAATATAGTTAAAAATTATTCAACAGAAAATCTCCTAGATGCCATATTTTAAAACGGATTTTTACCAAGGGATTGACTAACGGTAAGGAAATAGCCCACGGGGCCGTACTTGTTGTGGAGGATCGAGAAAAATGGTGCTGGGAGGTATGTACTTTTAAAGGTATGTGCTTGTACGTAGGCTGTCCTGTGAGACTAAGTTTTAAACATTAGTTCAAACGTACGTAAGTGTTGCAAACCCTTTTATTTACAGGTTTTTTCCCCACGCACGAGACTGTTTTGCTACATTCTACATTGCTACATTCGCTCAAACGTATGTGAATGTTTCAAAAGCTATTTACGTGCAGGATGCATGAAAATAGAGCAAGGAAACATTCTTTTAAATTGTCGATCTGTGAATGCGCCCCGAGACCCAAAAAAACCTGCTGCAGTAAAGTCACCAACGAAAATCTGACTGTGATGGTGAGTTGTCGAGGTTGTAAACCATTGTAGCGCGACGCCATTGCGTCAGTGTCTTATATCTTGAAGCATAGTTGGGCACATTTCAGGTACTTGGGGAAAAATAATAATGCGGTACAAAAGCTTAAATTGTGTTGAAATCGAGAACAATGACGCACCTGACAAAAATTAACTCGTGTAGGAATGCCAGCTAAGCTGATTTCAATGCAAAATCTGACCCTCAATAACGTTGTGAATGTGTTAACTAGCTAGCTAATTCACTCATCCCCATGTTAAATCCCATAGGGTGGTTATTCAACGATACCGAGATAACGGGGCGGCTTCCAGCTATGAAATTGGACGAATGGGTGCACAACACGAACTGCATACCTTTTATGGTTTGGAGCCTGGGGGCGTAACAGGGATGGCGTGGGAGGGCGCGTAAGTACGAAAATATTGTTATAACCATTGTTAGTATTGTCGGCATCGTCTCTCATTTTACGGCCAAAGTTCGGACAATGCGAACGTGCGTACTGACGTACGTGCCTGACACACACTAGTGCATCACGATAAATCTAAACAACGTTGCAAAGAAATTGTATTCACGTCCAATTCACGAAAAATAAACCAACTGTAAAAACAAAGCAAAATAAACAAAGCCAAAAACTGGTAAAGAGGCCACTAGATTGAGAGTGGTTCGGCCCTTCAAAGGAGTGATATCAACACACCAAAACTAACTAAATATTGTAATACAAATTACAACAAAATTAAAACCAAACCAATAACCCATAAAGAGGTGACTAAGTTGAGAATGGTTCGGCCTATAGGCAAACGGTAGTAGCAATTTGTGGAAAACCAATTTCTTGTTGACGTGCACTTTATAGTACACATCTGCACAGGTAGTGGAGTTGAGGCAAAACACAATTTTCAAAAAAGGAGTGATATCATATCAAAAACCAAAACTGGTAAAAGGGGCCGCCAAGTTCCGAATGGTTTGGCCCTTCAAAGGAGTGATATCAACACACCAAAACATTCGCCTAGTTAATCGCACCGCTGAATAATTCGAAGGTTAAATGAAAACTAGAACATTGCTACTTTCGGTAAATGATAAATGGTATTTATAAATGATAATGCTTATTATTAGTATACCGTTCATTGTTTACTTACACTTTACTTTACTTTTTACTTTTATTTACTTACAAGAGCCTACGGACCATTACATCATTCGCTCCATCTAAATCACTTACGTCTACACAATAACGACCCTCATCTAAACAACCTAAACAAACCTCCCGGTTCTTTTGCAAAACCCTACCAAGTATACTAGCCTAATTAATATGTAAGCATTCCATAACACCCATTCTGCAATTGTGGTGATTTTTCAACGATGTAACATTTAATTTTGGTTAAATATTTAATTTTGACAGTAGCAAGTAAAGGAAATTGCAAGAAATATGGAAAAATATCAAATTTCAGGAATAAAACGAAAAGTATTATATTTACAGCAAAATATGTTGACATCTTATTTACAGATAAAAACATTAGCTTTAAAATGAGACTTGTTTCATTAAAATCCGTTCAGTAGTTCCTGAGATATGCGAATTTAAAGAATCTGCTTAGCGGCCATTTTGATGACGTCACTGCACGTGACGTAATAGTTTCTGAGGTTGTCTCCCGGTTGATTTGCAGCCTTTGATATGTATTTATTCAACACATAAAGTTTGATGCTGGTATCCGGAAGTGAAATATTTTTCTGCTTATTCCGCGTACTGTTCGGAAACCTGAGATCTGTATTTTTGGTTCCACTGAAACCTGCCCGACTTGGAACAGAAAGTCATACTGCCCGA
>JAHWFP010023090.1:2605-72592 GCA_023313725.1 Lithobius niger
AGCCCAAGACACAAAGGCATGAAAGCAAGTTAGGATCGTCCACTTACTCAAGCTCGAACACGGCTCAACATGCTACCCATGCGTACCCGTCCATAGCCCGAAGACCAACGGAGCAAGCTTAAGGTAGGGCAAGCCGGACCAAACTCTTTCAGCATCACATCACCAGACTATTTCGCCAACAGCCAATGCATCCCGGACTCGAGGAACAGAGCCACAACCGATATGCTTGTCATTTAATAGGCTCAACCCGGGGCACGGACACACATGGGACAAGCAAGTTAGGATCGTCCGCTTATTCCAGCTTGAACACAACTCAACATGCTATCCTTGCGTACTCGTCCATAGCCCGACGACCGACGGAGCAAGCTTACGGTAGGGCCAAGTTGCTAACGTTCACGCGCTTTCTGCAGCACATCACCAGACCCATTCGCCCACAGTAAACGCATCCCAGGGAACAACAAAAAGCAACAACCACTTCGCCCACCACTCAAGCACTCCCAGTCCAAGACGGAGACATGCAAAGCAAGTAAGTTAGGAGCGTCCACCTACTCAACCTCAAACACGGCCTGACATGCTACCCTTGCGTACCCGTCCATAGCCTGAAGACCAACGGAGCAAGCTTACGGTAGGGCCAAGCCGCTAACTCTTTCAGCAGGACTCACCAGACTCACAGGCCTGCAGCCAACATCATCTCGAACCAGTTCTGAGCGCAAGAGGGACAGCCAGACTACTACGCAAGTGAGTCCAGTCGAACACCATTTCTAAGCTCATCTGCTATGCCTAGGATGCTACCCTTGCGTACCCGCCACGCAGCCAGCGTGCCCGAATCATCCGAAGAATCACGGGACAATCAAAGACCGACAGAGCAAAATTACGGTAGGCCCAGACAAGGCATCAGTGCTCATCCACAGTACAAGACAAGTCTCTTAAATGCATTCGCCGGCGGTCCGTGCACGACACACCCAACCTCTAAGGCCGAAGCCAAATTATCAAAGGCCAGCCCAAGGATCTATAGCACAAGAGCCGAGACTCCCAAGTCAGGTAATGGAACTGCTGCTTCCAAGCTTGTCTTCAGCCGAATTGCAACCCTTGCCTACCCGTCCATAGCCCGAAGACCGACGGAGCAAGATTGGAAGGAGAAAGGCTGCTTCAAAGCTCGTCAACAGCTACCACTCCCCGAAATGTCATGCCTCCGGCACCCAAGTACTAACACCTTCCGGCGACATCGCACAGCAAGATCAACAAAGCAATCGGTAAGTCTCAAGCAACTTCTGGATATCGTCCTTTCGTTTTACGCTTTTTTCGGTATCGAGGACGGACTAATCTCTCGTACCGAGCGCATTTCACACTCGTTTTTCTCCAGGTTTGCCGCACCTCTTCGGCCAAACCCCGCTTTCCATTTAGCTTTCCAGCTCTATTTGCCCATCTTACTTTCATTTATTTCGTACATATGGTCACACGGTATCACAGAACCAAATCATCATACTGAACTCTCTCATCCCCATCACTTATGGGGTTCAGGCACGCTGCGCCAAAGCGCGGTCAGTTACACAGCTTCACGCGACAGCCGCCCTTCCCTAGTGCATGCCTTCGGCAATGTGCGGGACACTGCTCGATGCCGTAATCGGCGCCACAGCGCATTTATCCCTCTGTGGTAGGGAAGAACACAATTTATATTAACCCCCGGTGTTCCAGCAAGTAATAAATAAAAAGACATGCTGCCTTTCTCCGGAGAATTCATCGAGTACCAAAGTGTACGTAGAAGATGGAATTTAGGTGAACCCATGGACTCCTTCCTTTAAAGTACCCGATCTGGCCTGACGTGCTACACCACCAGTCATGTGCCCGAACCATGCCAACAAGACGTAAACACAGACTGATGATGCTAGCCGACTTTGTGTGCCCTAGCCGAAAAAGTAAACACACTCCGTCATCATAGCAGCTAACTCGTCCTTCGTGCCCCCGAACCATCCGAAGAAGACGTAGAGCACTCAGACCGCAGAAAGCAAGTCAGTAACCGTTGCCACCCCTGGACCCAGCAAAAAACGTAGTCTACTGCATTAAGTGCAAGGAGTGCCCTTGCATCTACGTGGGACAATGTCGGATAGCTCTGGGGGTCAGGAAACCCGATCATGGGGGTACTATTGTCAAGACTAACAAGACATATGCAGTCACGAAGCATACATTAGACACGGACCACATAATTGACATTAAAAATACCACAGTTATTTACAAGGAACCAGTGGAAAAACTAAGGATCCTTCTCCAAGCATACACCATATCTGCAAACAAATCAAGAGCAATAAATGTCATCAAAAATTTCGCCGACATGGAAAAATGGCATGACATTTTAAAATTATTACCTGTAAACAATCTGTAAAGGTCAGTGGTTTGGACTAATCCAACATGGCGGTTCGTTTGTGAGTTGATCTCACCCAGTCATGTTTTTTTACTAGTGCTATCATCATTTTCGTAAGTATTGACGTTGAAAGGTATCATTATGGTGTATAAGGTCTCATTCTTCATTACTGTCTTGTTTGTTTTTATTCAGGTGACCTAGGAAAAAATCATTTTCCGAAAATTAAAATTCAGTGCTTGCCATATGTCCTTATGGTTTTATCGCCTATCAGGAGACGATCTTTTATTATCATTCCAACTTACCACAAAATAATTGAATTTGTAAATAGTGTCAAAGTGTTGTTCACCCTACTTTTCCATTAGTGGGGGGATCGTAGTATTCGACTAGTGTGCCTATAAGATACTGATAGCACCCATATAATATACTGACCCATGATCATCTGCTGAATAAGACAGTCGTGTCTGTGTCTCTCACTGAGTAAGATGGCTCTGGGCAGGCTCTGAATGTTTGAATTGGAGTTTTCCAAAGCAGTTTCACACAGGTGGATGTTATACCACGTCACTCTTCCTCTATCATGGCCACCTCTCTTTGACATGTACGACCAGAAAAAACATTTGTAAATTAATAAAACCTTTCAAATCTCGTCTGTGTCATGAGATACTGAATTATTCGTTTGCATCCATTGGTGAAAATTAACATTAAACTGCAATGCTTGTCGATCTTTTTATACCTCGTAGAAAGTTCAGTGCTAATTTCTGAACGATGTGGAAAAAGTCAAGTTTCATTTCAGGGCACACGTAATAACAAAACTAACATACACAGCTCTATCTTGGTATTTGATTATAAACGGGACAGAAAGCCAATTGGGCTCGAAAAGTGTTAAATACGGATACAAACCTATTTACATTGCCTTTTGGACTTAAATGTCAGACTGCCTGAGTGGGGAATCGAACCCACGACCTTTGAACCCATAGGCCGGAGTCCTACCACTCAGCCATAGTGACAATGGCCATGTCAGTATGGCTGAGTGGTAGGACTCCGGCCTCTGTTTTCAAAGGTCGTGGGTTCGATTCCCCACTCAGGCAGTCTGACATTTAAGTCCAAAAGGCAACGTAAATAGGTTTGCATCTGTATTTATTTGGTATTTGATTGGTACACCAGGTTAGCTGCTGTCCAGCGTTACTAGACGTAACATAATTTCACCTTAAAAACCGAGGTGTAGCAAGATTTGTAGCATTTTCAGTTGCACAGCATTTTTGTGGCAGAATTTTGCATTAATGGCAGAATTTGTAGCACTTTGGCTGCCTAGGTTGTAATCTATCCCGGCCAACAGGAGACATCACCCCCAGACTCCCATCCCATGCTCGTTTATTGTGAGAGAACGAGCTCAGTCTTGTAAGAATTAGGCCATATCTTAGGGTCAGTTGGCATTGCAAATATGATGAGTCGAATGGAGTGACAAATGCCACAATGGCTACGCAATGGAAAATGTTGCCGATTTGATACTGTTTCAACATTTTGAACAAACATGTGTAAAACAGAGTCTAGGAAATTTGCAGATCACATTCAAAACTCAGCAAGTTCGAGTTTGGATTCGTAAGTGGATGTTAAAACGGATGAGGAATATGAGGAAATACACCCCCTCCCAAAAAAATGGTTACTTTCATTTTACCAAGGAAGGGTTCAATAAAAAATGTCATTAAAGTGTATTATGATTCACAAGTAAATAAGTCGTATTTAGTAAAACTTTAATGAGCCGTTTAGTGGTTTGTACAAGCAAGAATAAATAAAAAATTGAATATTTTGATGAATATCCCTCTCACCGGTTAGCAATGCTGCAGAATACCAATAGCGTAACAATAGGCAAGGTGCACCAGACCGAATTAGAGGAAACTCAAACAAGGTGGTACGATGCTTGGGCACGGAAAAAGTGACATTGTCGTTTCATCTTGTTCCAGTTAACATTGTCAGCCAGAGAAAGGTTAAGTCGTTAACGCTCGTTACAAAACCCTTTAAATCATTTGATCCCTTTGGTTAAGTCGTAGGGCTTCTGATAAAAACAAAACAGTTTAACCGTTAAGTCATTGTACATACCTATAGATGTGGTTTTGGTTGTACTTAGCTATAGAGGAGGTTTTGGTAGCACTAAGTAAGTAGTAGAGCGCTTAACTATGTATTGAAGCTCTGAATAAACTCCCTAAATTTGTTAAGTCATTTATAGAACCAAAATAAAATGGCGTTGGTTTTCGCATAAATCTTTAAGTTTTAAATCATATGGTGCGAAGTCTTTCGTTTTGACTTGCGGCCTCAAAATTGCGCAGCTGACTTGACTGAATGACTTATTTAGTTCTTAAATGCGGCTTCGGGAAGCTAGTTGAATTTTTTTCTGCGTTTGTTTGCCACAATAATGCATCGCCTGCAACAATGAAGAATCAACTCCCCATCAAAATGGCACATGCTAAATGTAGACACACACTAGTGTGTCGCCATAAAATAATAAACATGGGACAAAGCTTGGACAGAACATGAACATAAAAACACATTTCTAATCTTCTGTTTATTCGCAAAAAAATCGATGAAAAGTGACACGTGATAGATTAGATCGTAGCAATTACAATAAAAAGGAAGCAAAAAAGCTAACAAATTAACTGAACAAAAACGGTTACGCCATTTATAAAAACGTTTTAAGACCTCGTATCCCTGCACTCACAGCTGTGATGGTACACAAATAAAAACGGATTACACCTCACTCGAACGCAACAAACTATAACTTGAATTCCAATTCCAGGGAACGAGGACTGTAACATGCAAGCCTCCACCCATACATGTGCATTCCTAATCAAACAAAAAAAAGGTTTGATATTTCACAAAAAAAATACCTATACAAAATACAGCATATGCACGCCACATGTACCAGAACGAAAACCTAAGCCCACAAAAACATACAATACAGACGTCACAAACAACAAAACGCCTTCAAAATTGAAAGATTAAAAATACAGACACAAAATGAACACATAATATTGCTCACACGAACTAGAACAGAAACGGAAACCATAAAAAACACAGGCAAAAAAACACTATTTTATCTAGGAGTCTGCTTGTTTCAAAAATTATAAATAAACACAAAATACAAATATAGCAACTCACACGAAACAGACTTAAAATATAAATCAACAAACGTAGACAAATATTAAAAAAAAAAACCTATATACTACACAAATTAAGCACACACATACACACACGCTTAAACACAAACTGCGGTCAGTTTCTGACATACCCACTAAGTAAAACAGTCGTCGTTTCTTGGCATTGAAACTCAAATTATTGTTCGTTGCGTTTGACTAAACTCTATTACGTTTTTATTTGTTTATATTCACAGCTGTGAGCATTGGGATACGAGCTGTAATGCTTTTTTTCCTAAATGCCGAAGCTTTTTTTAAGTTACTTTTTGTTTTATATATTTTGGTGGTTTTCACCTACAATTCAATCAACACCAAATCAGTCCAGTTAAAGAATAATTACTGGCGAATTTTTTGTTGGCTTGGTCCTGCTAACTTCTTCATTTTTCAGGCCTAAGCATAGAGCAATGCTGGCAACAGGAAACGGTCTAAGGACGGTTGCTATTACTTGCGGTGCTCTAAGCTTAGGCCTGAAGATGCTAGCAGAACCAGAAATTCGCCAGTAATTAATTGTTACTTGAACTGCTTTGGTGTTGCGTCTCCTGTAGTTGAGAATGTCTGTTAATATCCAAAATAAAACGGCTGAAAAGTCGATCAATCAGATTTTGCTGGTTGTTGGAATTTCCCCAAACCTCACATTATTATCATTATCGGTTGTGAACTTACGAAAATGTCAATGTAAATTTGTAAAAAAAAATGCGTTATTGAAAAGTCTTCGAAAAAATATAAACTTTAATCTAAAATCGAATCGAAATGGGCATTATTTCCCATTAAAAAACAAATAAAGTGATTGCGAGCCAATGAGGGAAAGTTTTTTTAAGCCAACCTGTGGTGATGGGAGTGGGGTAACCTTCAACGTTTCCCCTCCCGCCCGCATTCGCAGCAGGTTCGCTGCAGAAGTTGTCGAAAACTGGCAGACGGAGTAACTAAAGTTGGCAGCGTCGTGGGGGGAAGTGGCTGGGATGCTACCAACTTTGGGTACTGGTATGCCACGGAACATTTTCATATGTGGCTGAATCCTGGCAATCCGTGAGGCACACCAGGTTACAAACAACAGATTGGGTAACACCGAGGATGATTTGTCCACAAAGACGAGAAACAAATTACGCTTTCTCGCTCCTCAAAATGGCATGTTTCTTATTCTAAATGCCAACACACATACCCCAACATAGATCAGATCGGAGACGAGCCATTATTGGTAGACTTTCACGCGGTCACACTGGAGGCCATCACAAAGAATGTAAAGTGTTCCTGGGGTTTGCATGCTTTCGGACACACCACTTGTCAATGCAGGAAGAAAAAGCCAGTGCTCAACAACAGGCCGGTCAGAGGATCATCGGCTCACGTCCGGTCTCTCTCGTGATGGATAAAGTAATATTGGCAAGTGATCGCTCCCACGGAAATCATCAAATACCTTAAAACCAATCTGGTCAACCTACTGCCTGGTACACAGAAATAGGTCCAAAACAAGACTTCTTAACTAACCCACCACTTCACTGAATGTAGGTCGGAGACCCATCATCACTACACTTAAATCAAGACTGTTAAGGAAGGCAGCAAGCAGATTCATTCAGGTATCACTCCCTCTCCCCCACAGCCAGTGATTGGCACCAAAATCTCCTCCCATCACCAATAGCCAGGGGAGTGAGCCAACCCAGAGACGCCACTCCTCTGCGGTAAATGCTCGTACTGCGTGCAACTCTAAGAGTGAACCAAAAGGTGCCTTATCTCGCACACACACCACAAGCATCAATGCCTGAGCACAAAGCAGGTTCATGGAATAATGGGGCACCCTTCTGAAAACCAGAATCAGGACATTAAACAAGAGATGCAGGGCATGCAGTTGGATTCAGTGACATAGAAATTAACATTATGATGCAGCCACACCTCTGCCGCATGAGCCAATATTGAAGGGAAAACTGAATGAAATAGTGAATGAAATCAGGAAGGTGCCTGCACACTACTTTCGACACTGTCAGTACCTTTTGTGTCGGTAGTACTGGGTACTCTTGGCTCTTCACCCTTCACCAGTAGGAACATTTTGGACCAATTACACACAGACGTGTCACCACCTGAAACGTTCTCGCACATCACATCACACTGCACAACGTGTGCCATATCACTCATTGCGATACACAGTACGTTACACACTGGGTGAATGATGCACTGAGAACCAGACAGGGGCTCTGAACCCATGGGGTTTACAGGGTTCGAGGCTCTGATCGGAGGGTCAACAGTCTCCAACACATGGTATTTATTCTGAAACACTGCCTACTGGGCATTCAAACTCATTGGGAGCCGTCTTGGGTGATACGTAGTAAACTGCGTTTACTCAACAGCTCGATTCACGATTTAAGGTGCTACAGAAGTGACTTCCGCTTAGAAACTATGGAATGGCAACCACCATTACAATTGAGCGATTGACCAAGGTGTGCAAAATGTTGGAGAAACTCTAAGTCCGATGAATAGGGTAAAACACGCACAACTGCAGTTCAACTGTGATACTCTTTGCAACATTTATCCTAGTACAGGCAAAAGTTTGAACTAATTTTCTAATAGCTTTACGGTTTTATAAATTGACGTTTGCATCGTTTTTAAGATGTACGGCGATTTCGGTTTTGTGACAACCTGCCCAATATATGTGTTACCCTTGTTGCACACCAGAGGGGAGATTAGGACAGAAGTGATGTATTATGGGAGGTGATCTCACAAATCGCAGTCTGGCTAGAGCAGAGATGAGAACGGTGTGCAAAGTGCGCTGCCAAGTTTCTTTAGTATTAAAAATTATTGTTTTAATCTGAAGTTGCTGTTATGCTCTTTATTAGGCGTTACAATTATTTTGTAAATATAATAACTTAATAAATAAATTATAAGATTGGCCTCTCGCGAATATCATACAGACGAGAACCGGAAGTTAGCTGGCACAATGTTGACGTACCAGCATCGGCCATCGCGCTGGAAAGAATGCTGACCGTAAACGTTTGGAATGCATTGTTTCTAGTACATTTGCGACCCCGTGTGGAGTTTTACAGATAGGAATCCTCTGTCCAGAGACCCGAGTGCACTGAATTGTATCGGTTCATTACCTTCTCCTGATGCATTGTATTCTACCAGTGCACTACATTCAATTGGTGCACATACATCTGCCAAAGCATTACCATCTACCAGTGCACCACATTCAACCAATGCACAACCCCTACCAGTACAATACGTTTAGTGCATAGTGCTACAAAAAAAATCACAGTTACACATACTGGTGAAGCATTCCCCGGTAAGGCCTGGGATACACGACTAGGACCTACTATAGCCCCTGGGTTCATATAATATGCAACAGGCATTGTGCAATCATGATTCAAGGAGTCGAAGGTCCTTTCATGCTGACACGGGTCATCCCTGCTCGTGAAACTACGCAATCGGGACAGTAGGTGCTCCTGCAGACAAGATGCATGTGCTAACGAATGCAACAGCGTAAGCACCTGAGTGGGCACTCTGCAACAACTTGAGTGCAGGGCTTCCCCACACATGAACCAATCTCATGAACTCGAGATTGCAGACAGCCATTATTCATTAAATCAACACCAATGTTTCGATCAGAAATTTCATAGGGAAGCCAATGCACACAAAAAGACACTGATTGCGTGTGTAAGCCAATAATGCCTGCACTAAAGCTATTGAAGCTATTAACGACGGACGACTTGAAATTCTCGGCCTTTTTTGGGCTGCTATTGGCTGCATTGGTTTTAAGTACAGCTTCAAACACATTGTTTGCACTCAAAGTGCAGATTGCATCTACGTCACTGAGATTCATATACCTTGCTAATGCATCGTAAAAATGGTGTTATAAATCAGGTCACATAGCTCGATCTGCAATAATGACCATTGATTTCATCGTTTTAATGTTGGCCAGGCAACCATGATATAACTTCTTTAGCCAGTCACTTCCATGGCTTGCCAAAACCATTCAGGACATGCTCATAGCCAGCATATTCTTGTTCCACTGATTCCCTCATATTTACCACTGTCTCTACAGTCGCTTCATAGATAACAAAACCTTGTTTGCCACTACCAGTGCAATATGTTTAGTGCCACACAAAAAAATCCCAGTTACACACACTGGTGAAGCATTCCCCGGTAAGGCCTGGATACACGACTAGGACTACTATTGCCCCTGGATTCACAAAATATGCAACAGGCACTGTGCAATCATGCATCAAGGAGGCGTATGTCCTTTCATGCTGACACGGGGCATCCCTGCTCGAGAAACTACGCAATCGGGACAGTAGGTGCTCCTGCAGACAAGATGCACGTGCCACAACGAATGCAACAGCGTAAGCACCTGGCTGGACCAGCTGTCTCTTCTTCAGTACAGCCATTTTCTATTATTTTTGATTGGCCCCAGGCATCACCTATGACGCAAATGTTTTGTTGGGATCCCCCTCAATTCAGATTTTGCTTACCATGTCATATTATCTGGCATAAGGCCAGCCCATACTTGACACTAGAAGCTCAGCTCCTTTACACCTGCAAACGCTTTAGGCAGCTAACAATGCCACATTCTGTGCGACTGGGCATAGTTTGTATGCCAACAGTGATAAACGACGTCCACCGAAATTGTAGTAGAGTCTGCAGTCGTTAGTTATCCGATTGCATCCTAGAAGCTTAACGCTGCCAACCAGCCAGTCAAGCTGTCGTCAGGACTTTTCTGATGTAGTACTGTGAATTTAAGAAATTCTAGGTATTATAACGCTTGTTATTTCCCCCATTCCTCTCCTTGCCCAAAAAAACATCCCAAGTGGTGCTAGACTCGCTAATGCATATTGTATAAATTAAGGTCAGTACGGTAATAGCTGCCCCCCATACACTTGGACTTCAACATTAGCATGTGTGCATCAATGTGCAGCTTGGTTTCCAGACGAAATGCCTTGAAATTAGCCTTGAAAGTTACAAGAAGAAATTTGCAATACTGTAAAAGGATATTTACTTATTGATTGCGAATTTCGTTGAATAATTGAATGGTATTTCACAGTGTTCCTCGTAGACTCCATTGCTGGTCTGGGTACAGTTAGGCCGTTGCTGGTCATCTTGGCTGACCAGTGAGATATGAGGGTGGTGGCCGGAGGTTATTCCATCTCACTGTTACCGGGAAAGAAAACCCCAGCAGGGTCCCTCCCAGATATGGTGGCTAGAATATTGTGAAAGGCTACCATCATCATACGGCAGCTATGTACTTGACTTCTATCCTGTTTGTACAATCTTTCAGCCCTACGACGATTGTAGGTTTCCTCGTCCTAATCACTGCGTTTGCCCATCCCCTTACTATGTATTTCTTCACAGCAAAAGTCCGGTTATGATTAACATTGAGCCAGTACAGCAGCCGATACGTCTGACTTAAAAGTACATACTCTTTCCCCATTTTAACATAAACAATACATTCATTTATATTATTACCTCCCTAATCCTGCGCATAAAAATTAGCATTTACAAGATTTACATACGTTACAGTAAACGTAGCAAACTCGTTTCGTACGTGGGAGAAAACAACAAAAGAAAACCGTTTAAAACATTTACATCGGTTTCAACGAATGATGCAAAACCAAGTAATACAAGAAATCTACCATGAAGGAAAGTACCTTTAAGGATTGCAGAAAAAGCTACGTTTTGGGGTAGACGACAGATCAGCACACCATGAGATGATCTTAGCAGCTTAAAGGAAGTCAACCCTAAAAGTGTCCTTTACTTGCATTTCTTAGTTTTATTCATTATCGCCCGTAGACTTTTAAGAGGGGAGGAGCACAATCGGAAAAAAATATGGACGTAAATCAGAAGAATAATAAGCACAAAGAAAAAGTGTAAAGAGCAACATTTTCAATAGAAGCTAGATGTAAATAAAAGCAAGGACTTTTTTGCGTCCCTGCATTCACAGGACTAAAGAAAAGAGATAGCTAACAGAAATCTAGTAATCACTGTCCGTGTTGAGCTTGGAACAGTTGAATCACTACGGCAATCCTCGAAAAGCCTTTGTTTTATTGACATTTGGCTTTATTTTAAATATATTTTTAGTAATTTTATCTACCAAAAGGGGATCCAAAAATCGGGCGGGAGAACTGACTCGCCCAATGTGCGGTGCTTGCTTGATTTCACTCACTCCAATATTTATCCTAGTACCAATGCACCCATAAAGAATTCAGATATACACTGGATGTTCTAAACATTTTCTTTGTATCGTCGTCACTACACATAATGATGGTTGAAAATTTTTTGCACGTTTTTTCAAACATTTCAAAACAAAGGACAGACTTATTCCGAATCAGAATAGCATTTTGGATATGCAGTTTTTAAAAAGAAAACTTCTTTGCAAATTTGATCAGGCAATACGATGCAAAAAACGTCGTTACCTACCATTTCACGGCTTCCTACGTTAACCAGTGCACGCAGGAAAGTTAAAAAAAATTACATTCCCATGAGGAAATCAACATCCATTTTTTAATGAGCTCCTTCTTCATCTTGTATATTTATGCTAAATGTCAAAGTTTTAATCCTTGCACTGAGTAGAAGCAGCTGCTCTCTTGAGTCTTGCATTAAAAATTGGACCCCAGTGAACCTATTTAACCTGCCTGGTGAAATTCGGGCAGAGAACCTGATCTAACTTAACACGTTTTTCTATGCAACTCTCAAACAGAACTGGCGGTGCTGAAGGAGTAAGGTTAAGACAGAAGAAGTTAATTCATACACTTGCTATCCTGGCATACTCTCGCAACACCCTGGGAAAGAAATGTCCTGGCTACGTAATGCCCTATGTGCATAATTTCGTAGGAACCAGCTAAGCTGGCATAAATTCGACCAAGCGATACAAGATAGCTGTTTTTAGAGAGCGCTGTCCTGCAATGCCCTGGGATACCAATGTCCCTGATACGTAATTCTGCCCTGGGATGGAAAATTTCACGGTAAAGCATGTAGACCACTTTTTATCTAGTCTACATTATAAGAGCGGTAGAACTTAACTAAAGGAGGAGGAAGAAAGTGACCTGAAGGGAATTGTCGATGACCCGAAAGAGTTTCTTTTTGTAAGGTTGCAATGAATACGGACGTCGAGAATATTCTTTTTTTGCAAGGTTACAACGAAAAAGGCGAGCGTTCTACAGGATTGTCTATGCCGTTTAACAATCAGTAACAAAAGAAATAATATGTCATGTTATTTCATTAAACTTTTAAAATGGGAGCAATTCTTTAAATCAGTACATCGCGGTGATTAGGGCATCATGTGAGTTCCAATCCTGTCCGCGTCCAAAAATGGGTTATTACTTTAAGACAGGTATGAGGCAGAGCCAACACTACGCTGCTATAATTAAGTTTTAATGATATTCATAATCTTCATGTGTAGTCTAAGGTTACTGAATTTACTTTTCCAGTAATTTTTATTTTGTTCAAAGTAGAAAAATAAAATAAAACCTTCCTTGGAAGTTTGATCTGGCTACACTATACAAACACGCCATTTGCTCCCGTGTTACGTCATCCTGTGTGTGCAATAAAACACTGAATTAACACGTTGTTAAGGATGAAAACGTTTAAGTGCTAAGAGGCACTGCTTCACAGTTGTGTAAACTAGGGGGGGGCATGGATGGAGACGCACGTTCTGTTTGACAAAGTGCTTCAGCAAATAGTGTTGTTAGCTCAATGCTGACGTCACCAAGAGACGATCGGCGCTTTGTGAGCAAACGGGACGATCATAGTAGGAAACATGGTGGTTGGAGTTTTTATAAAATTAACTACTTTTATAAATATTTCGGTTCTTGGGAAAAAAAATTCGTGCGAGTTTTTCTCCTGCACTATGAAGAAGGCGTAGATTTAGTTGGGCTGTGTATAGTGAATGAATTCTGTCTGGCTAACGTAGCAAACAATTAAAAATTGCAAAATATGTTTCAGAATATGTGACTATGCACGTTCTAGCGAACTACGTACCTATAAGTCCATGTCCTTACACACGTTCGTAGGAAACCAAGAATATCTGTGTTATTTTGGAGAATTTGTTATATAAATTATCGTTTCAGCGTGCATACAACACTAAATATAGGTACGGCATCTGTTAGTCGCAAAGAGTCGACTGTTAGGCTAAAATATTAGCCATTATATCACTTCAGTTCGACAGTGTTCAATATTGGGAGTAGCCATCTTAAAGCTATGCCTAAAACTGCTCCAATTTTTCTGCTTCGCGTTGCTTCGAATCACTTCTTGAAAACGGGACAATCATGAGCGCTTTAGCAAACTAAACGCCTTGCAAAACGGAACACACAATAGGGAGACACAATTGTTGAACGTTTGGATAGGCTTGATGGGGTACAGAGGGGGAAACAAAACCCCGGGCTAAATAACACCACGGACGAGACAAAACCACGAACCTGAATAGAGAAATTTTACCCACCTGCATGAAAGTCAGGGAAATACCAGGGATAAACTGGGAACAAAGCCATTTGGAAAACAAAGCCCCGGACTAAACAAACACCAAACTGAAGATCCTATTCCAACTAGACCAGTGTAGATTATGGCAGGTACCTCTAGTTTGTAACATAAATGTAAGTCAAGAAACTAATTTGAATGACTGATTGAACTTTTGTGTTCAAAGTTGCATAATAATTTTTTTTTATGTTCTGCAGTACGAAGAAAATTATCTTTACTATGGAATATGCCACAATATAGCGAAAGGTAAGATTTCTTGGCCGTTGTAATTTTTTCCATACCTTAGAAGTATCTACATACATATAATAATTGAACAAAAAACGACATCGCCATCTAGAAAAAATCCTCAGAGCTCGTATCCCCCATAGAACTCACAGCTGTCAACGTAGACAACGTAGACATTCGAATGAAACGAACTCTAATTCGTGGGAAAATGACTTGATTTTACGCATTGGTTATATCAGTAAGTGGCGCAGTTTGTGGTTGAAATGTGAGTGTGTTTGTCGGGTTCTATTTTAGTTCCATTTCGTTTGAGTGATTACATGTTCATTTTTAGTGTGTATTTTTAATTTTTCCTCTTTTGTCGTCTATTTGGTGTTTACGACGTTTGTTTTGAGATTTTGAGTTTAGGTTTTAGTTCTTGTGCACGTATATGTTTGCATTTTTGTGTATACTTTTACTCTGCGAAATATCCAATAACTTTTTTTTTTTATTAGTGATGTACATGTATGCGTGGGAATTTGGTATGTCACAATCTCGTTCCCTGGAATTGGAATTCAAATTGTAGTTCGTTTCTTCGAGTGACCATTAATACGAATTCATATTTCCATACCTTCACTGCTGTGAATTCTGTGGGGATACCAGCTCGAATGCTTTTTCGTAAACAGTGAAGCCGTTTTTTTCCAGTTAATTTGTTGGCTTTCTTCGCCTAATTTGTCCTTTCTCCGTCTAATTTTGTTTGTAAAAAAGAAGCATTGGAAATAATTATTTAAGTCCGTGTTCTCTCCGTGGTTTGTCTCATAATGTTAGTTGATTGCAAGCAACACGCTAGCATGCGTCTAGATTTAGAGTATGTTCGCTTGATGTAGCGTATGTTCCCTCGACATACAGTGCAAACGGTGTATATTCCCAAACCATTGTGGAATTAATCTTGGTTCTCGTGAAGTTTTATTTTTTCCTGTTTTGTTTCTTGCTGTGCTTTTGTATTGTTGTATTTCAGGTGACCATTGTTATGGATCCATTGTTACTTGTTTTGGTGTTCTTTCTTTCCTTTTTTCCCTTGGTTGACAACTCTTGTTAGAGTTACGGTTTTTCATGAACTCTGTCTTCTGAACCCATTTGTTAATGGGAGGTAAAAATTTTATCCTGGACTCTTTCTTGGACCTTTTATTGAGGCCAAAATCTTTATCCGTCTTGGTGATTGCTTCATTGCATAGATCACGGATTCAATGCAAAAGAGGTTTGGCCAGTGAAGTTGTAACACAGAAGCCAAAATGTAAATTGTAACTTTTCCATTTCTACTGCACTGGGAACAGATTTCCCGGTGGCAGTCATATTATAATGTTGATTCACCTCAAGTGACATGTGGTTAAAAACTGTTGTTGCCCTGTTAACCAAACATGAACTTGTCCAGCCAAAAGCCGAATTTGTTCTCCCTAAATTTTCCCATTCTGCATTATAACTGTCTCGATTGAGAATAAAACCAGAGAAAATACAGTCCCCCGAATTCCGTTTCATGAGTCTTCAATTACCTCGCTTCCGATCCACGGACGTTGGAACCTCTGACTGTTTATATTGTAACTCTCATCCTGGGGCTGAACCAGCACCAGTGGAATGTTCCTATAGGAATTGCACCAAATCGCAGCCCAACCCCAGGTGCCCCCCCCCCCATCGAAATCTTCTGCACGAAGAACCGTCCGAGGGATACTCCCTCAGAGACAATTCAACTGTCTTCCGAAGCCCGTAACAAAAAACTAAATGAGTCGTTTAATCATGTTGGCCACCATCAAACGTTAAGATTTAGTACACTACGGTTTAAGCGAAAACCAAAATCTTTTTTACTTTGGTATCTAATAAAGAACTAATCTTTTACGATGCTGGCTGTCAATCCTCAAGCTCGTTGAATCTCTGGTCCGATCTAATGACCCTCGCCTACCCAATTTTTATCCCGACCATTGTTAAATGCTGCTGTCTAAATCCTGTATTTGCACGGTTACGACAATGCACGACAATGCTCAATGGTTACATACTTATTCTGCATACTTATTTTGCTCGCTTAATTTTCACACTTTAGGAGATTCTTACAAGTATCACCATTTTTTTTTATAAAGCTGTATGGTATTTTGGGTCGTTACTTTGGATTTTCCAGCTGTGTTATTCCAAACCTCAAACATTTCCAACATTGCCTTCTTAACAACTGCAACAGCGCTATCGTTGGCATTATTTATAGATTCTGAAGTGTTCTCCTTCAGCAAACAAGGGAAGTAAGATTTGCCTGTCATACTACAACCAAACTTTAGTAACAATATCCCACGTTCAATGTATGTTCAACACGTGTTGTTAAAATATTGTTGCTCTGTGAAACAGACTTGCTTGATTTCGAATTTCTCCTTCCCTGAACAAGAGAAATGAGAAATTATCCTGTCAGTGACCAGAAATCATTGTAACAATACGGCGCATGGAACGTCATATCAAACCATACTATTAAAGCATTACTGCACAATTTTTGTTCGAACTTTCGGAAAACGAGGAAACTTCTCCTTTCATTCGACAACGTTATTTCAGTTCGACACTGCTACACGAAAGGAATGCAGGATAATACTACAGTTATAGCATGGATTTTGCCAAAAAAAATTGTCGGTGTATGTGATTTATGTACACCTACGGTGGATTCTATAACCACAGATGGCAAACATTTTGGCCAAATGTATCGATGCCTTAATTCTCAAATGAATTTTGATTTTTGTCTGTCAGTTTGTCTGTGTGTGATTTTCTGTTGGGAAACGATAAGTCTGGGCAAAACACTGGGAATAAATCATAAAAGCGGAGCACAGCAAAGCCCTTCTTTGTGGCGCAATGGGCAGAATTCATACAGGTATCTGCCCTCTGAATATAGAACACAAAATAATGAATAGCATCTCTCAATCGGCCGATTATAATCTTACTCACTAACATGCTGCTTTTCTCTGTTGGTATACAATTTTAAACTTAAAAAAATATAAATCATCAGAAAAAAAGTACACTGCTAGATACGGTACAGCTGTTATAGTTCCAAACAATAAAACCTTTGATGTTTTTTAAAATTCAGTTGTTTTAAATTTTATACTTAGGATTTAAATTTAAAATTATCACGCTTTGAGAAAATTGGTAGTCTGGTGGAGCTCTTGACTTTAGGTGCACTACACTGTAAACCAGACATGAACGGAAAAACAATAAGTCCTAACTAAAAATTAGAGCTAGGGGTTCTCTGCTAACGTGTGGTCTTGGCTACATTACAATTTAAAGTTAACTACTGCTACTGCCCTTAAAGGGAAAGCAAAAGAAAATAAATCTAGGCAGTTGGTGATTAAAGTTTGACACTGAACAAGTTGGGCAGAGCACTTTTATTAATTGATATTACGTACACGTGGCATAATCACCCATCCTGCATAAAAGCAAGGTGCACTGAGGGAAAAGGAAAGAATGGCACCACCCACGTGCTGGATTTGAACAACTGCAAACCACAGACATCACATACTCAGTAGTAAATTGTTGACATTATTTACACAGCATACAACCATATCAACAAACATCTCACTGAATACTGCATCAGCACTACCGGACTGTTTAGCAAAAAACTAAAGCTGCACGATTCATGGACAGTTTGTGTATCAGGAGTACTTGGACAAGCAGGGGACTTAGCAACGCTCTCAAAAAACGTGTAGAAGAAAAATCGCCACCACCAATACTACGTTGCCGACGAACTCCTCCAGCAGGAAAAATCGCCGTTTAAGAGGTGACTTCAGTAATGTAATGCTATTAAACCTGTTGTTGACGTGTTCATTTTGATGGAGTTGGTACTGCTTCAGTTGGGTTCAGTCACCAGTGAGATTCAATTTTCCCAGAATATGCTGGACATCAAACATACATGCATTGATAAATAAAGCCCAACACTGCTAACGTGATGCTGCCATGTCGGAAATCCCTATATTACTTACAAAAAAAAGGCGCAAGAAGGCCATCTGGAGAATAAAAATCACCGATACAAATATTGACGGATTCGTTTGACTGAAATGCCACACCTAATGCTTTTTTGTCGATTTGAGCATAGCTTACTTCAGCTTTAGTTAAGCTTCGAAAAGCAAAAGCCATTGGCCCATACTCACGAGAGAGAGCAGTTTATGCATCAAAATGAGCCTACGTCATTTGGTGAGGTGTCAAACTTAACCTCAGTGGCAATTTGGGGATGCAATGATGCCAAAATTAGATTTAAGGAAAGTTTTCTTTGGCTTTTACTGCTTAGCACATTTGGGCGACCAAACGAATTCTTCATTTGGAATTTAATCGTTTTTTCAATGGATTTAATATCGAAGATAGATCGGGAACAAACTTTCCATACTAGTTGAAAAATCCTAGCAGAGCTTTTCGCTGAGGAGCATTTGTAGGGTTTGGAGCTTTATCGATAGTATTTAGCACTTCAGGTAAATTGTGCAAACAATCCTTGCTTTTCAAAAAAAGCCGAGGAATTTAATGTTAGACTGCTTCAGCTTGCATTTAGTTTTCTTTACTCTGAGACAACTTTCTTGAAAGCATTTAAGGCTTGATTTATTGTTTCATCATGCATGTTGGTCTTACCCACCAATGGGACATCGTCATAGAAAGGTCCAGTGTTTGGGACTTTCCCCAGGACTTTATCTATTAATTTCTGGAAAATTCCAGGAGAACAGACAATCCTCAGAGGGGCATGTTACCATTCGAATAAACCTCCTACAAGTGTTTAAGGTAAGGACTGATTTCATTCTTTCTTCAAGCATCCTTTGAAGGAAAGCGTCACTTACATCCATCAAAGATACCGATCAACTCCTGCCAGCTCACTGAATAAATCCTTGCTCGTGGCACAGGAAAATACTCTAATTTTGTGGTTTACCATTACAGAATAGTCTCCAACGGTGGTAATTTCATCGTTGGGCTCAGCCACATGCACGACCAAAGTCCCCCAAGTTCTGAAGTTTACTGGTTTCAGAATACCCTGCAGCACCAGCCTATCAATTGCTGCTTTAACCTTTTCTGTCAAAGTGATTGGAACCGATCGTGCTTTCGTAAACTTTGCATTACCCTGTGAGTTAAGCCTACTCTCTCCAGACCCAGTTTAAAGAGTACCGAAAAACACCCAAGCAACTCTTCTGAGAGAAAAGATTCTTTTGAATGGAATTCATAAAAGTAATTCATGTCAATTTTAAACTTATTCGTCCAACCTTTCCCGAAGATAGCTGACTGATCACCCATGCATTGATTGTATTCTGGCTTTCAGGCTGATGTTTTTAAGTGACGTTTAAAGCAACTAGGGCAGCTCCCTGGTTTTTTATAGCATTGTTGTGATTTCCCATCTCCATGAAAATACTGTAATTTGCTGTTAAAAGTCGCCCACGCTTTCATTAGGTTTAGTTGGTCCCAGGGTTAAGAGAAATAGAGGCCTAGATCCCGTTTGCATAAAAATATTCAACATAATAAAGATTATCGAGATTCCCACTACGGAGGTCAATAGAATACGGATTGAGATTACCACTGCTAACATTTACACACACACACATACTTGTGATTTTCCCTAAGCAGTCGCCCAAGCTTTCATTAGATTTAGTTACAGCTAGGGTTAAGAGGTCTAGAGGCACCCATTTGCATGAAAATATTGTGACTGGAAAAACATATGATGTCATCAGTATTGTGCCTCTTTGTTGAAAACACAGTTTGAATCATTACTTATACGGAACGGACAAGTCCGTTTGGCAGTCATACAAACATACGAAATAATATTATCGAGATTTCCACTGCGGATGCACAAACATACGAAATAATATTATCGAGATTCCCACTGCGGATGCACAAACAAAAGAAATAATATTATAGAGATTCCCTCAGTGGACACACAAACAAAGAAATAAGAATTAGGAGTGGGAATCTCGGTGATCTGGCGGCACAAACAAACAAATATTGCGATCTTAGTTATATAGATTATGTTTTTAAGTTATAAGGGTAGCCTTTAATTTATTATTAGAAAACTGTTTTTGATACCGTTTAGCTGGTAATAATCTAACGTCACAGCCAGAATCAATTTCAAGAATCAATTCAAAACCATTTACAGTAGCATCAGTATTCCATTCTGAACTTTTAATGGAATTAACAGTCATACGATTATTCGCGCCATCAAAGCTGGAGTCCGTCTTCTGACTTAAATCTGATTCGTCAGTTTCTTCATTATAAAGAATCTTCTTTCCGTATTTCCCGGATTTAGGCTTAGGTTGAGGGGTTTTACGATCCGACCTGACAGAAGACTACTTGTTCTCTTTAGAGCTTATTGTTTGCTACAAATTAGTTTTATATGCCCTTCGGTGCCACGTTTTGAACAAGGGCAGTCTTTAAACTTTCACTTAGGCCTAGTGAGGCGAAATTAACCACAACTTCTAAATATGCTTATTTATTATAGTAGTACTATCCACGGTTTTATAGCTGTTGCTATTTACTCAACCAGCTTTAAAATGGTCAAGAGCAAGCCACCTTCTTCCGACTTGTAAGCTAGTGACAACTGTATATGCCTTCTCAAAGGAAAAGTTTTTTGCAAAGCATTTCTTTCTGACCAGAGCAAATCCCAGGAACCAAACGATCATGCAGAAACATGCTGTAGAAATTTTTAATTTTGAAGCCGGTCTTACCTACCAGAATTAAATCTCTATTACGTACAGTAGGTCTAAAGTTACGTAGGTCTCTTAAGTGTTTAATACAAGTAGATACAGGAGAACAGACTCCTAATTAGGGAATAAGTCTTTCTCCCCATGCAAGAAAACAAAAATGGTACTTGCTTACCAAGCATGGCCTCGTCATGATACAAGAAATACATTCGTAACTTCTCAATATAGATAGTCCAAGAGTCATGCATGCTGTTACACTCCTCAGATTTTCTAAAAATGATAGCAAATGTTCAAAGTTTGGAACCCTTTTGAGCGCAAAGTTTGCTATACATATACAGGACCTGCAAAGCAAGTCTGTAATCGCGTATTCACAAAAATGTTAACTGGCATTGAAATTTCAGAGCAGATATTTTGAATTACCAAATTGATTATTCCGACTAAATGCGTCTTCAGAGTCAATAATAATAAAGTTTTTACTCCAATGAGTTAGCATCAAGTTTAACCCTCAAAAAAATTAAGAGCCAAATTCTCACACATATTAAATTCAATAAATGTTTAAATCAAATATAAACATCAATAACTTCTACTCGAGTTCAATTGCTTAATATTTTAAAATATGCAGTTATTCAAACAGCTGTTGCATATTACGTACAAATTAATTGAAGCAAATGTTTCATTACTTGTAAAAGGTAGACATTCCTTGAATTAACCTAAATGCTGAAGAAAAACTTAATTAATTGGACAAACGAGAAGCAATAAATTTTAACTCACAATGAGTACAGCGAAAGTTCCAATAGATTAACAATTAGTATTAAAAATGCTTACGCATATAAAATACGTACGTTTGCCTTAAAAAACATAAAGCCCTAAAGGAAAAGATATTATAAAAAGACAAGTAAGCCATCAGCGTCGCACTAATATTTTTTCCTTTAGAGCTTTATGTTTTTTAAGGCTTACATCCGTATTTTATACGCTTAAGCGTTTTTTAATACTAATATCCATTATTTTTTTTTGTTTCAGCAAGAATTACACAGAAAAGAATACTGTAATCACCTTAAATAACTCTTATAAGACAGCCTTTTTTAATACTCAATTTTAAGAGCTATACAAATTGAAAATCGGTTCTTTGGTTCGATCTCTAGGTGAGAGCAAAATTTCCCCAAGAAGAAGAACAACAATAATTGTAGTCACATTAAAATAGCGTTCAAAAGGCCATAGGCTTTCTTCATACCTATGTTTTAAGCTGTAAAACTTGAGCATCGGTTCATTGGTTCGATTTTCAGGTGTAGCATAGCTGTTATGGGCCAGAATTTGGGCTAATTATGAATATCAAGCTAAAACCCATGACATTTAGTACACAAATCAATTCTTAGCTAATAAATCGAGCTAGCTATGGAATCTCTCGAGATGCTCCCTAAGGCCGCTTCCTGTCCCCCTACCACACTCACTTGTACTACTATGAATTTTAGTACTATGAATTTTGATACGCCATCCATTCCTAGTAGTAGAAATTGAACCAGCCATGGATCCCTATGAATTACCACCAAAACCTTCCCCAGCATCCCCTGTCCCTCCTTTGGACCTCATGAAACATCGATGACCAATGAGGGGGGCAAGGAGGGAACTGGGGCCCTTTGGGGGTATTTCATGGGGGTTCCATGGCTGATTCGATTTATGCTGCTAAGAATGACTTGTACACCAAATTGCATGTTTTTTACTTGATCTGTAAGAATTTGTTGCCCAAGCCCCTGGCAGTGGGCACGGGCGGGAAGGTGCTGAAGGTATTTGGTGGTATATCATGGAGGTACATGGCTGGTTTGATTTTTAATGGTAAGAAGACTTCTGTACCAAATTTCATGTTTTAGCTCGATTTGCTGAAATTTGTTACTCCACTTAATGACTTCTGCCCATTGCTCTACAATAATTATTGCTCTACCGACGAAAATACGGTAGTCACATCTAAATCGTAGTCAAAGGGCCCTGGTCGGTGTTAATACCTACATTTTAATCTATACAAATTCAAAATCGGTTTATTGGTTCGATCTGTACGTGACAGCAAAAGTTCTAGTCCATTTGGCTTCCCGTGTCAAGAATATTGTAGTTAAATTAAAATAGCATACGAAAGGCCCTCAGCCATGTCCATACCTACGTTTTAAGCTATAGAACTTGAAAATCGGTTTAGTGGTTCGATCTCCAGGTGACAACAAAGCGTCGCTACAACAACATTAATGATTTGTGCCAAGTGCTCTACAATAATTATTGCTCTACCGACGAGGATACGGCAGTCATATCTAAATCGTGTTCAAAGGGCCTTTGTCGGTGTTAATACCTACATTTTAATCTATAGAACTTTAAAATCGGTTCTTTGGTTTGATGTCTAGGTGATTGCAAAAGTTCTAGCCCATTTGGCTTTCTGTGTCAAGAATATTGTAGTTACATTAAAATAGCCTGCGAAAGGCTCTAGGCCTTGTCCATACCTACGTTTTAAGCTATAGAACTTGAAAATCGGTTGAGTGGTTCGATCTCCAGGTGAGAGTAAAGAGTCACAACAACAACATTAATGATTTCTGCCCAATGCTCTACAATAATATTTGCTCTGCCGACGATAATACTGTGGTTACATCAAAATCGTGTTCAAAAGGCCCCGGTCGGCATTAATACCTACATTTTACGCTATACAAATTTAAAATCGATTCATTGGTTCGATCTCCAGGTCAGAGCAAAAAGTCCCAACAACAACAACAAGAACAACAACAACAAGAAATGGCCATGCCGTGGACGCCGAACGGTTCAATTGTTGTCGTTAAAATGTGTAATACAGTGAAATAGTTATGACACAACCCCAAATACCGAATTTCGTTGGTCTATGTCAATTTTGGGCGAAACTATAGGGGCTCAAAGTTTGACGTTTAACATGGAAGTTCATGCTGAGGCTTACATAAGGCTGAGGCTGTGATAAACTCAATTCTGGTTTTGAGCACAGTTGCTGTACACTAGACCGTTCAATAATTGCACAATTGAATTGAATCGCAAATTTTTTGCTTTTTGTCTCCCCTCCCCTCTGCTCATTACTTCATTACTCCATTACTTCATTACTACACAAGGTTGTAACTTTGGTGGGCTGCCATGCTTAGTGTTCCAAATTCAAGCCTATCCATGGCGGAAAAAGAAAAAAGTGATGGAAACAGTACTTTAGAGTAACTGGGAAGATAGCACCGGTTAACTATTTGCCAAATTCCTGGAGAGTAGTTGTGTCATTAAATAAAAAAAAATGGAGTTGTAGCCATGGTGTAGGATGAAGAGTGCTTTGCCTCATCTGGAAACCAAGTAGTTGCAGTGCCTCATCTCATCTCACCCCAGCTCAGGGAGCGAATTTAATTGCCGAAAATTAATTTAAAAAAATAAATAGGAATTTTAAGAGTACGAAATACTGCGTAGTGGAGGACACAGCCATGATTTGTCGGCATTTTTGCAATGTATGGGGTTAGCTACATTACAATTTAAAGTTTACTACTGCTACTGCCCTAAAAGGCAGATCAAAATAAAGACAATTCTATGCAGTTGCTGGTTAATGTATAACACTGCACAAATTATACTGACCCCTTTTAATAACTACTGATACACCATATGCATTACGTCATCGCCCGCCGTCATGCAAGCAACGTGCACTGAAGAAAATGTGAGCATGACGCTGCCAACTTCATCGGTTTGCACACACAACTCACCGACACCACGATATGATCAAAGATGCCACTTCACGATCAAGTGGTCCAGAGCGTGGGATATGAAGCGAGTGGAAAGGAAATTAATATTACAACGGAACTATATTCACGATTTTTAAATTTCTGCTCCATTGCATACGTTCCAGGTATGAGCGACAAATCTAAGCCCTTAACGCAAAACGCGAGTTCTGATAAGATTCAAAGAAGCAATGGGGCTTTTCTTAAGTATTTTCAATGCAAACAGAGGTCAAATTGTACTGTATGGAGCCCATTTTAATACGAACAAAGTTCAAGATTGAAACCGATCAGCCCAACAAATTCTAGATAGCATTTCTTGCAAGGGCGTCGATTTTTCTAAAGTTGTGGGGGGACATAGTAGTAGCGCCAACCAACTCCAGTGGGGGGGGGGGGGAAACAGCTTTGCAGCTTATTTCGTGTGGGGGACGAACCCCTCAGTTTGAAAACGTTTGGGGACGGTCCCCCTCGTCCCCCCCCTGGATCGACGCCTATGACTTCTTGTGTTTTCTCACAGTTGTACAGTTTATCTCTTTACCTACTGATCAATTTCAATAAGAGTCGCTTCTTCCTTTGTAGTGTTTTATTATTTTCTTTGGTAATGACGAATGTAGAATTCTTTTATTATTTGTAGTCAAGACAAGGTACCACTTTCCTAATTGCAACTAGCATTGCACCCTGCTTCCCACGAGTGTTGTTTCGGCTGTGGTTTGGTTTGGCATGTGGTTGTTTTCCAGTTTTCGGTCGGTGTTGCCTGAACATTGACTGCGACAGGCAATTTTTCTTCATGTAATTTTGCCTTTTCCTCCCATCTTATCCCGCCCTTCCCGAGTATTCCCAGTTCAGGGCAACCCCCCCACTCCCAGTTTATAGGTTTGGATTGAGCGATCCGTACCAAGTGAAAAATAACCGTGCTTCATGCATGACCTTATTTAGGACTTGCTGCTGAGATAACCGCGCAAAGCAAAGTCGAGGCAACATGGTGCCAATTTCACCTTTTCAAGGCAACAACGTGCCAGTTTCACCTTTTCAAGGCAACAACGTGCCAATTTCACCTTTTCAAGGCAACAACGTGCCAATTTCACCTTTTCAAGGCAACAACGTGCCAATTTCACCTTTTCAAGGCATCAACGTACCAGTTTCACCTTTTCAAAGCAACAACGTGCCAATTTCACCTTTTCAAGGCAACAACGTGCCAGTTTCACCTTTACAAGGCAACAACGTGCCAATTTCACCTTTTCAAGGCAACAACGTACCAATTTCACCTTTTCAAGGCAACAATGTGCCTATTTCACCTTTTCAAGGCAACAACGTACCAGTTTCAACTTCTGGCCAAATAATTGAGACGCTCGTCCGTATTCTTTGTATGGGTGGCTCATGTCTTCACCCGTTGTGTTGTAGGGGTGTGTTTGGCCCATGGTCGTGTCCCAGTATTCTGTCAGTGTGGCATTAACATTGAACACGACAGGCGATTTCGCTTGTTAGAATACCCTTCTTTTCACCCCATCCTGTATGTGCTCTCTCCCCTGCTCCTTTCCTCCTATCCTACCAAAAAAAAAATTATCTTGTTTGTTTCAGTTAATGCGTAGTCATATGCTTAATGGTAACGGACGTATTGCCCTCCCCCCTCACCACCCCAATCTCTCTTTTTTCTAAAGAACAGGGCTGTCAGACGCACTGCCCCACACACGGGCATTTGCCATTCAGACCCCCTCCCCACCCCAGTTTATTGCTTTGGCTTGAGCAATCCGTACTGTGTGAAAAGTAACTGTTCTTCGTGGATGAGGTTATTTAAGAGTTGCCTCTGACATGACCCGCAGAACAAATTATTGTTAGTCGAGGCAACAACGTGCCAATATCAACTTCTTTTCAAGGCAACAACGTACCAGTTACAACTTCTAGCTAAAGAATTGTCACGTTCGCTAGTTTTCATTGTAGGGGTTCCCTTTTTTCGAGGTTGTCTTCGTTTCTGCCATGAGACTTTCGTTTATAATGTAAGATAAAATGTCACAATTTCGGAAACTCTCCTGAAGTCAACATGATGGTCCAGAAGAAACTAAATGCCCTATTTTAGGCTTAACCCCCCCCCCCACTACCAAGATAACGAACGTGGCGTAGAGTTATGTTCACTGAATCATTGTTGCATTGCTTCCCTTCTTCACATATTTGTTAAAATATTAAGAAGGAATCACTCCTTCCCCCACCTAAACAAATTACCTGAAGTGCAGTCGATTGTTCTGGAGGAGGTGAGTGAATTATCCTGTCCTAATTCTAAATAAATGAGGAAATGTTATGCAATGGAGTAAATGTAATTCTCAGCCACACTCTTTAGATGTATTAAGGTCCATCACCACAACACCTCCTTGTAGTATTGACATGTCTCACCCAGACAAAATTTCTTTTAAACTTATTACGTGGGCATTCAAATAGCACAACTGGTACAGTTCAGCAAGTCATCAGGAATTCCTGAGTTCAATTCACAATTGGTGCTGTTGCCTATCGTTTCTTTCTCAAATTAGTGTAATTTATATTCTCACAAGGTCCATCTTTAATTTAGACAGTCTGTTTTGTTAAAATAATGCAAACAACATACATCATTCTGGATTTAACGTTTAAAACTTTTGAAATCTGCCTGTGTCATTTTAAAATGTGAGATATGTGAATTCAAAATTAGGGGAGACGAGCAATAATCAAAGTGCTTGCGCACCACTTTATCAAAGTTACTATACAAAAAATCCTTGGTCAGACAGCATAGCAATTGTCAGATTTCTAGAATTGTTGTCTTTGTTGAAGGCAGCATTCTTGAATGTTGTTTTTGTTCTTTCAAACATGCTAAAGTGTGGGCTCGAATGTTTACAGAATGGTTACTTCTTTAGATAGATTGTTTACAATATGGCTACTTGTTATGGTTTGACACAGCAGCAATTAGTTACGGCCAAACCAGGTTTTCTGTTTCCAAAATTGGTGAGTATCATACAGTTTAGGACATGTTAGCATAAACTATGCTTTAATGTGGTTAAACTCTACCTATGTTGAAGTCAACGTTCTTGAAAGTTATTTTTTGTTCATTCAAACATGTTAGGGTGCGGGCTCGAATGTTTACAGAATGGCTATTTCTTTAGATCGATTTTTACAGTACGGCTATTTAGTGAAGTGAAATGTTTGCAGAAATACCATCAAATTCATTGCCTATAGAGAATCTTTCTGTAGCTACACTTCCCATAGATTACTGAAATCACTTCATTAAGTACAGATTTACTAAATATACTTCTCTTGCTGTCGTTGTTCTGAATTTCTGAAATTCTGAAAACTGAATTTCTAATTTTTCATGCGGTAAGTATAGCACTAATGTTTCTTGTCCCTTTTTTGGCTCTTCAATTTTCTTACGTTTTACACGATTATCTCTGGTTTCAATAAGAAAAATGGCAATGCACGGTAAATGTAAAGGTTTGTGTTCTTGGAACGTTGTAGGGAAACGAATTCGTCTGTTAGGTCTTTTAGCCTAAAACGTACTTTTGTCACAATCCACTTTCCTTTAGAACAAACGGTTCTAGATATGCTGAAAGGATTACCTATAGTTTTTCCATTTTCCGTTTTTCAAACTTTTAATTGCTTGTCATCCAATTATCAAACTGTGCTGCGAATAGAGCATTGTTATTTCTCTTACCAAACAGTATCCAAGACTTGATTCTTTTTTTCAGGTGGAAAGCAACCAGCAAAAAAAACGCATAAATTAGAATTATTCGGGGCGCCCTACTGTGACATGTCTTGTAAAAAAGTAAGGACTATTGTTTTCTACCGTTGTTATTATCACATCAAAAACAAAAACTGGTAAAAGGGGCCGCCAAGTTCCGAATGGTTCGGCCCTTCAAAGGAGTGATATCAAGTTAATCGCACCGCTTAATAATTCGAAGGTTAAATGAAAACTAGAACATTGCTACTTTCGGTAGCAATGTTCAAGTTTTCATTTCACGTACAAAGTATTATTCGGTGCGATTAAGTTGGCTAATGTTTTGGTGTGTTGATATCACTCTTTTGAAGGGCCAAACCATTCGGAACTTGGCGGCCCCTTTTACAGTTTTGGGTTTTTAAATGATATCACTCCTTTTTTTAATTGTGTATTGACTCAACTCCACTACCGTGCAGATGAGGAATAAAGTTCCATGTCAACAAGAAATTGGTTTTCAACAATTTGCTACTACCTTTTGCCTATAGGCCGAACCATTCTCAACTTAGGCACCTCTTTATTGGATTTTGGTTTGGTTTTATTTTGTTGTAATTTGTTATATGTAGTTAGTTTTAGTTTGTTGATATCACTTCTTTGAAGGGCCGAACCACTTTCAACTTGGTACCAGTTTTTGAATTTATTTATTTTGCTTTGTTTTAACACTTGGTTTATTTTTCGTGAATTGTACGTGAATACAATTTCTTTGCAACGTTGTTTAGATTTATTATGATACGCTAGTGTGTGTCTAGGCACGTACGTCAGTATACACGTTCTCATTGTCCAAACTTTGCCCGTCCAATGAGGGACGATACCGACAACACTAAAAATGGTTATAACAATATTTTCATACTTACGCACCCTCCCACGCCATCCTCGTTTTGCCCCCAGGCTTCAACCCATAAAAGATACGCAGTTCGTATAGTACTGTACCCATTCGTGCAATTTCATAGCTGGAAGCCTTCTCGTTATCTTGGAATCGATGAATAATCACCCTATGAGATTTAACATGGGATGAGCGGACTAGCTAGCTAGGTAGTAACACATTTCCAACGTTATTGAGGAGCAGATTTTGCATTGAAAGCAGTATAGCTGGCATTCAAACACGAGTTAATTTTTGTCAGGTGGGTCATTGCTCTCGATTTCAACACAATTTAAGCTTTTGTATCGCATTATTGTTTTTCCCCAAGTACCTGAAATGTGCCCAACTATGCTTCAAGATAAAAGACACTGAGGCAATGACGTCATGCTACAATGGTTTACAACCTCGACAATTGAATTGACGTGATGTTTGTTGTTGTGTTTGTTGCCTATCTTGGCGCGACACATTAGCGTGTGTCTAGATTAATATTGTTTTTATTACTTCATAAAACACATCAATGGAAATTCCATAATAGCAAAATTAAAGATATACCACATCCAGAAGTCGAAATTTTGCTAATTCTTTTGAAAATAGTAGTAGGGTAGCACTGAACACACTTGTCTAAATACTGGACTATGTTTTGTACACTGTTAAAGGAAGTGATCGTTGATAAAGTTTAAAACATTTTTTTTCCAAACAAGATCTCGAGGTTTGAGTGGAGTCTTAAAAGAAAAAAGAAACAAAGTTGAATTGCAATGCCTCCTGCAAATGTTAGTGAAATTTATCACGAAATTGACTGGGAAGCTGCTTCTGTCATACCAGATAAACAAAAGAACAGCTGGAAAAGAAACATTAGTGAACGGATTTTTATTAAAGAGAAGAATTTAATGAAATAATGGTACTGGTGTGGTTAGGACTTATTTGGCTTCAAGGTGAATTATTTTCTTTTATTTCCTATTGTGGGGGGGGGGGGGGATGGGTTGTCATTCATGTTACTTTAGTTTTGTATAATTCTGTTTAGGTTTTTTGTTTTATTAGTTTGTTGGTTTTTCTTTATTTATTTATTTATTTATTTATATACTTATTTATGGTGTATTGGGTTTATGTATATATAATTCATACCATTTTTTTACTTATATTTAGAATCATTGTAAGAGTTTGTTGCTTTTGGGAGTATTTCTATCTCCATCATTGCAAACTCACGATGTGTTTGTTTGTAGGGGCATTTTATCATATCCCGATCTGAATACCGCCTCCCCTTCTCTGAAGAGGCCAGTGGACCCCTACCCCCAAACTAAAAGATTTTTTTAATAATGAAAATAAAATCACTGAAAATAACTATTTCGAATCAGAACCTTGGCAGGTCTTTAGTTCTAGGAATTTTAGTTCTGTGTGAGATCGTTTAAGGTAACATGTAGCTGTTTCTACATGCACCCGGAGTTGGGGGAACGATGGATAGCTTGCAGTCTGAGCTTCGCAGCTGCATGGCAAGTTCCTGCTGAGACATGTGCTGGGAAGCCCTCCCTATGCTATGAGACTAACTTCGCATTCATATTTTTTTTGCAATCAAGAAGAAATGCACAGTAAATTCAACAAACCAGAACGCTGCTAAGAAGCAAACTTCAATTTTTTTTATTTCTCTTACTAAGTAAAATCTGCTTTTCTTGTTATTTTCTACGCTCATGTTGTATAAGAATAGGCTATGTGACTTGTTAGGGTAGCATAGATAGAAGCATTTATGCCGATAGCAATTAACTAAGATCCCTACTTTATTGTGTAAAGATGAACATATAACCGACTGCTGTAGATCACAATTACTTGGCTGAACGAGAAATGCTATATTAGATTAATTTATTTGCTATATCGTTCTTTCTATCTTACACAACATTTTGTGAATATGGGAATATAACTCTCAATACCGAAGTAAGCGAATGAATCTAAGTGTTCTTTATGAGAGAATGTGGAGAGTGTGGCTACCACGAGCGAAATTTGCTGTAGAATTAATGCAAAAAGCAATGGCGTTGTTTGAAAATACTGAAAATCAGGAGTGATCGCGTTATTAAATTTAATTTTACTATTTTTAAATATTTTCGATATTTTTCACACTAAAAGAACTTTCACTAATCACTAATCGCTCTAGACTAATCTACTGTGTTCCCTTTATGCCTGAAATTGGCTAAAACTCGAATATATATTATAAAATATTTTAGGTAGAAACTTCTCTTTCTTGGACTCCTAAAATATCAGAGTGGAATAAAAGATTTTCAATTTCACAGATTATCTTTCCTAAACTGCGTGCATTCCATAAGCTTATAGAGAATGCACCAGACATTACAATGCTTATCTCCCTACTTATCTCCAAAATCTGTTCCCATACTTAAATGCGAATCTGTATTTATGCTAACACTATCAGCTGTGCTTGAGTGAGCTTCCAAAGGACAAATACTCATACAATGAACACCATCCACATCTCCACTGCTGCTACCAAGACCAGTTGTTGTTTCGGATCCATTGTAGCACACTTGTTTTACTAGGAATTCGTCAACTAATCTACCTGGAGTGACACTTGTTTCCATACTCTGGTTTTCTTGGTCAAATAATTTGCGAGTTCATTTCATGATGACTTTGGTGCTGGCTAAACACTATTTCTTCGTGATGGCTTAGCCTCTTACCCCCTTTTTTCTGTTTGACATGCAGCATCAGCCACTTATTTCCTTTACCGTCACCATCTAACATTGATTCGCGTTGAAACAGTTTTTTATCACTTGAATCACTTATACTGACACTGACACACACTGCACTTTAACTTGAGACAGCAACCAATGGAGACACAGACGAAATTTCTCTACTCTCAGAAGCAGCACTATTACTGCTACGCATGATCTCAAGTGCAATTTTCTTTCCATAGAAGACCAAATACAGCTGGACCCGGCATGGGGACACTCACCCAATGGGGTGCGGGGGAAGAACGGTGATCGAGGGAAGAGAGGGGGCGGAAGAGGGCATGGGATGCGGGGGAACAGATGGATTGCTGCCGATTATAATATCTGCGTGGGTAACAATACGAAGGAAAAGGCCATGCAACCACAAAAAACAACGGGTGCTGGGGAGCACACGATGGGGGAGTGTGGAGAATTGCAGGGGGTGCGGGGAAACAGGAGGGGTTTTCATGTCATGCTGACCAGCATAGTATTTCACTCGCACGTGTGCAGATGATCTGTGCTGGTACAGCTAGTTCTCTTTAATTTATTAATCAGGTTCGATTTTAACCTCAGCCACCTCTGCTATTTTCGGGAAGAGAAGGAATTTCTCATGCCTGTGCTCATGATGATTGTGGCACTGTTTGTTTCTCTTAGGCAACATTTTTGGGATGGGCAGGATCCTGAAAAGCAGCCATTCAGTAATAAAACTTCAAAATTTGTACTGTAGCAGCAAAAACGGGCGATCGTTTTAATTCTTTTGCTAGAATAAAGTTGAAATATGCACGTTGTTGCCATGACTGACAATTTGACTGTGTGTGGCACGCAGTTTCATTGTGATTAACTTACAGCAGAGGCTGACTTGCATACTGAAACAATGACATGCAGCATTCCGGGCACGCGCTAAAATGCCGCTGGAATAGTCCTGCTGAACAAAACTGGGAATGTTTTGGCAAGGGAGGATATAGGAGGGGCATAAGAGTGCAGAAGAGGTGAGAAGAGCAGGGAAGAATTGGAGGAGTTACAGATGGAGAAGAGAAGAGAGGGGAATAAGAGGGCAAAGGTGCTCGGGCCCTACAAAACAAACACCAGTGCGACAGCAAACGGTGCAGTGTGACAATATAGGTTCCTGGTAGACCGACACCGGGACCAACTACTCTTTACTTTATTGGAATATGATACAATTTCTTTGCACTGTTTTATTTCAATGAAACTTTTTTGGGTTATGTTGGTCTCATCGTGAGTAACTTTCCATTAAAAAATATCAAAGTCGTCATTAAGCTGTGAAATACTAAATTACAATTACGGAATCAGTGAAAAAAGATGTTGTAAAAGCTATATTACCCTTATCGGTATTATCAATAGGATCCATTTTAATACTATTACTGAAAAATACAATTTTTCGTAGGTGAAATACTTTATGGCCCAATTTACATTTTTTGCTTAGAATTCTTTGCTTTTGATGCGTAGGATAATGGAACTAGATAATTTTGTGAGGCAAATTTTATGACGGAATTATGTACACGTTTGTGGTGCAATACTGGGGGAAAACGCTCGTCTTATAGCGAGGAAGATGAGCATTTGAAACAATCAAACTTCACACAGCAAAGTTCATTGTTGGGGCTTAGGCATAGTTATAATCGGAATTGAATTGAATTTATTTCCAGGGCCTCGGCATTACACCATGCACCCTACTACAAAAGCTAAAGTATCGCTATTCACAATGTCAACTAGACAAAACAGAGAACTGGAAGCATGCTGGACCAAGTGGAACAAGGAGCAACGTGAGGAGATAAGGCTTAAACTCTAATTCCAGTCGTCTTGACAAAGTCTGCTACTGGCCGCAGTCTAGCAGTCATAATCAGAGTCAATTGGATGGATAGCAGCCTTTCAGCATCCTGTGGCCCCCCCTTATGAAACCAGATATCCTGCGCCATAGGTGATCAAGATCCCTGCACCCAAGGAGAATGTGCTCTAGGGTTTCAGGTAAACCACACCTCTGACATGGTGCCGACACAGCCCATCCAATTCTATGCCGGTAACTACCCAGGCGAGAATGGCTGGCGCGGAAAAGGGAAAGCATTCGTCCAACCCACAATGGGAGGCGGTCCAAAGGAGATGTCCAGACAACTTGGCTGCAGCTTGTGCAGAGTGCGCCCAGAGGTGGCTGATGCCCATTCCTTATTCCATTCTCCCCTGAACCAGGCACGGAGTGCCGGCCGCTTCGACACTGGGAGGGTTATTGGGGAGAGGCTTTGCTCTTCGGACTGGGCAGCTCCTCTGGCCAATCCATCTGCTTGAACCTTGCCAGCTACACCCGCATGGCCTTTCACCCAGGACAAGCTAACCAGCCTTTGCCAGGATGCAACTTCCAGCTTTAGACTCACCTCATACAGAAGTGAGTCGCAGAAGTCCAGAGATGCAACAGCCCTCCTTAGCATACTCAGCACTGCAAGTGAATCTGTGTAAACAGTGAACGAGGGCAGGTGAAGTTCGAGTGCGACATCTAGTGTCACTGAGACGGCACAAATTTCGCACAGTGTACTGGATGACACCACCCAGAGTCTCCGTGCATAAAAAAAACTTTCAAGGTTGGAATAACCACTCCAACACCTTCTGTGAGCGTGTCTCTACAGAAAGAAGCGTCACAAAAGACTCCACAGTCAGTCCCTCGCGAGCATACCTTGGCTCCATGCCCAGAGGCAAAGAGCCTCAGTTCGTGCCACCCTCAGTGGCACAATGACGGAGACCCTCTGGAGCCACACTGCTGCACACCCCAGGGACCCAATGCACTCAGCACAGCAGGACCTGGAGCACAGTAATCCTTCAGGATATCTCCCACACGATCTCCTGTGCCTCTGCTTACATTATGCATCCCAAGCGAGGAAATGGGTTCAGCGGCCCGGAATGTCCTGTACACACTAAGTAGTGGACCCCGCCGCACCCTTTCCATTTTGGAGAGCCTTTTGAGTATCACAGAGCGAGCTACTATTTTCTCTCTCAGCTAGGCTGTATGGTGGTCCCTGTCCAGTCGCTCAACTAACACCACTCCAAGGTACCGGACAGTAGCTACCTGTTCCACCACTGTGCTGCCCACACGCACTGTCAGCGGATTGGCACGCCTAACACAACAAGTTCCGTTTTGGCCGGAGTCAAAAGGAGACCGCGATTGGTGAGCAGAGCTGAAACATGCTCAACAGCGTCCTCTGCACACCGACAGCACTCTTCCGGGTCAATGCCAACAAACCACAGTGCAAACCACAGATGTTATTAAAGGTCCAACCTCTAGCAAAACATCATTAATTGCGACGGCAAACAGAAGAGGACTAAGGCAGCTCCCCTAAGGGAGCCCCCTGCTAGAGCTTGCAGTCTCAGACCAGAAGCCTCCAGCTTTCGTGGTATACAAGCGCACCCCAAGAAGAGCTCATATCGCTTTAACCAGCCTTGTACCTACACCCATATTAATCAGACTGCACCGTACCACTCAACTCCAACCGTATCATATGCAGCCTTTATGTCTAAGAACACAGCCACTACAGTGAGCTTCTGAACCCATGACTCATAGATCCCGGATAACAGGAACATCACTGCATCTTGAGCATTTCTTCCCACCCGATACCCAAATTAAATGGGTGCCAGACAGCCATGATATTCCAGATGGTGTTCAAGTCGCCTGACTAGCATACGCTCATATACTTTCCGCAAGTTTGATAACAGTGATATAGGCCTCTAGTTGGTGACTTAGGATCTCACCAACCCTGGCTTGTGTTATGGAATATTAACGGTAAGCAACCAAACATCCGGAACGGGGCCTCCACTGAAGATGGTAAGAAGAAGGGAAACGCACCCCTTGACCGCCGAAGGGCTGAGACTGTGCAATTCCTCATATGAAACACTAACACTGCCCAGTGCACTCCCATCACAGCATTTGGCAAGAGCAGATAAAACTTCTGACACGTCCCACGGGATGTCCGCAGGAGATCCAATCACCAGGCTCCTAACTGGCACTGGTGGCGGCAAGCCAGTGGGGAGGGCGTAAACACTGGCGAACTGGTCACGAAAGGCATCAGCCTTAGCTTCTCCTTTCAGGACTACCCTTGGCTGTCCCTGGGGGGTCATAAACCCCCTGCTTCGCGACGCGCACTGAACCCTGGGTCACAATTTACCATGCACTGGTGAGTGACGCCGCTGTCCACACTTTGCCACAAATCCTATCAGGGTGTGCGTCACGCTCTCTGTGGATGATGTAAGCCAACTCCCTGGACGTTCCCTGCAACTCAAACCAGTCCCAACACATGGGTACCTTTTCCATCGCCTGTACGCCTGCTGGCGGTCGTGGACCGCACACGAACACTGCTTGGTCCACCACCTAGGCTGGACCTTAACATCAGTCTTACTGCCCTGTGCGTCGCTAGTTATCCTTGCTACACAATTCGCTGCTAACCATTCCCCTAAGATACCGTTAGGGACATGAGGTCGAGACCTTTTCCACGCACTCCGGATGTCATGCCCCGCCAGAGGCCACAGGACCACTGGAAACTGGTCACTGCCCTTCTGATTGTCTGAGACACAAAATCCAAAGTGCTTATCCACTCCCCGTGACCAGAAAAAAAAGTCCAGAACGGACTTTTAACAGCATTGCCCTCCCACGTCAAGAACTCCAGCGTGCAATCCTGGATAACCTGTAGGTCGCTCCGATCAATGGCCATGCTCAAGCGGCACTCACGTGCATCCTCCAATCCTCCCATTCATAGTGATGGGCGTTGAAATCACCATACACAATCACTACGTTTACATGACCACTTCGAAGCGCTTCAGAGGGATGTGCATCGCGTCTGTGTCATTCCGTTGGTCTTGTAAATACCCGTTCGTGGCGCTTTTTCCGTTTGTGTCGCTTTCTCCCAATGCGCTTCACGGAGGAGGTTTGAGAATAATGTATAGCATCGTATTTGTGCATGTAAACACTCGCAATCACATTGAGCCATTGGAAAACGGCTGGTAAAGATGGCGGACACAGTTACGGTCCCCACGTAATTTGTGCTGGTGCTATTCAAATTTTAGGTAAATAAATTGAAAACAAGTGTACATGAGTAAGAAGATAACTACTAAGTTTTGATTACATTTGGTTACTTCGGTCTAAGATGACCTAGCTTACTGCATGCATGTGGTAGAGCAGTGTGGGACTTGCTCACTGTTCTCCAAAGGGAGGGCAGGAAGGAAGGGTTTTCCGATCACACTGGCCGAATCGCATTCCTTAGCGGATTGGCCCTAATCACGATCTTTCGTCTTGTAAACAGGTGCCATTTTTTGATGCGCATTTCAAAGCGCATTGCTAGAATGCGCTTTCTTGTGGCCATGTAAACGTAGTGTATGAGTGGTGGGCGAACTGCCTAAACCACAACTCCCATCTGGCAACAGATCTTGGACTCTTGGCATGAACCACTCCGACAGTCACCCATTGCCCCAACATAAAGGTCTTCACAGCACAATTCTCCAGACCTAGGTACTCAACATAGACACAGAACGTATGTGAAAGCCCATTAATGAGGATTCCCACTCCTTTCCCACCCGACACAAAATCTGACTGGAAACCAGCAGCTTCATCAAACGCATACTGATTGGCTTATTGAATTCCAAGAACGTTCACACATTGTAGGAGTTTTTCAATTTCTTGCATTTTATTTACCACCCGCCTGGCATTCCAGGAGGCAATGGAATACACTTCAGACCCGAAAGTTGCAGCATGCACACCTGACCTAACTCACCCTTCACCGACTCCACACCCTCTCCTTCTTCCACTTGTTCCACATCTCCCTGCAGAGCTGACACTCTACCAACACAACTCAATTCCTCTCCTCATCAAATCTACTACCATTTTACTGACACTAACATTATTCAACTCATCGTGAAATAAGATAGGAACCATACAACCATCTTCCCCTTGGTAATGATCATGGACTTCCTGAACATCTGACCTCACATCCCCTCCCCCAACAATTTCTGTTCTCTCTTTCACAACTCCTCTACCAGTCTCAAGACACACTACTTCAGTATCTGACGAACTTTCCAAATAATATTCGCAACCTACCACTTTCTTGCGGCATCGTTTCACACGGCACACTCAACCCACTAGACACATTCAAACCAGATGTTTGATTACTTGCTTTCGTACGAGAACGGTTGCTTTTTTTCTTTTTTCTTGCAGGTGACGAGTCTCCTCTTACTGGAGGCAGGAGAAACTCCAGAAATAACTGGCTGCGAAATTTCCAGCAAAATCGCCGCATCTGGACCATGTACATTAGACTGATGGGTTCAGGCAGCAAGGGACTCAGCCCCAAGACAGTTTCTTTCAGTTCGTTGAGCACCTGCAGGGCACTCTCTTCTTCCCGTGGAACTGTAGTGGCACGCTGCTCCTGTAGTTTTCCACTTTCACTCCTTGTTTGAAGTGGAAGTACGTCCCGCTTGGGCACAGTACACCCGACCACTCACTACCTCTTTTTTAACTTTCGCTAGTGCTGCTCGCTGGCTTCTGAAGAGGGCTCGCGGATCATAGTTCGCAGAGCAGGACGGGCAGTATACACTCGTGCAGGCTCGCCGGAATTGTGCACCCCGGCACTTAAGGCACTGTGGTAGGCGGTCCGCTACGACCACCAATGCCGGCACCCCCCCTTGATCACTCAAATATTTGGCACGTCAACTATTGTTTTCAATGACTTGAGCCTAAACGTGACAAGCCGCACTGTTGCGTCGCACACCTCTGTACCTCTAACAACTATTCGTTCAAAAGAGTGAGACTCTAGCGTGCCGAAGTCTTGAAATGCTGCAGCGACTTTAACCGGAGTAGTACTATGCAGTAACCAGTGCAGCCTTGCACGAACCGGTTGGTTGTGCAGATCATAAATCTCGACTGGACACCCATTCATAGTCATTTTTGCACCAAAATGTTTCTTCGTGGCTGCTGGCAACACTAGTTTAACTTCGAAAGCATTCCCCGAACGTAAAACACCCACTGCACTAATTTCGCTCTTCCCCACTATGTCTTCAACAAACAAATATATTTGCGTCAATGAATAGGGCCGTCCTTTCTCACCACACAAATATCAACGATTTAATCATATCAGCTGATAACATTACTTCGCCATACAGTTTCTTCAGCGCCATTATCCTCCTATTTTTATTGTACTCAGTATTTCTTGCAATACCTGGGTCTACACTTGAACTTGAAGACAGTGCTGCAGTACCTCCTCTTTGAACAACAGTCGAAAACATGTTTTCCACAACATAAAGGACTTCCTTACGTTCATCCATCTTGCTTTTGCCCTGACCACGAGGCGGCTCTGGCTCACTGACAGGATGGCCGCCATCTGGCTGACGATTCTCTGCTACTACACTTGAAGATGATCTAAGCCCATACTTCTTTACCATTCCTTTTGAAATTCCCCTTTTTGCTGCTTTATTCATCACAATCTCAAACACATCATCACCCACTAGGCCCGTATTGATGTCCGAGGAGAAAAGTATTTTAGACAAGCACAGGTCTTGTAACAGCACATCAACGTCATCCACCATGTCAAAATGTTACAATAAGTGAGCAAGGTTCAACAATAGTATCTCCAGGAAATACTAATAATGAGCTAATATCGTTTATGTTGAATAGGTAAACAACGACTATCACGAGAAATTTAGTTCTCCAGCAGTGAGAGGCAGCACGATAAATGAAATGCATTTCTTTCAACCGTTACATGCGGTTGACATTTTGAACCCCTAAAACGTAAACTTAAATTTATTGATGCTATAATGAGAGATTTCTTTAGTGTAACAGCTAATAGGTTGTGTAGCTTAACAGGATTGGAAGACCCTTATAATCTTACTAAGGCCAAAATATATAAAGAATACAACTTACTGTTGGATACAGCATTTTACACGATTATAAAAATAATTCGAAACATTTAAATTTTAGTATTATTTTTGCCCCATGATGGTGCTGTTGAGTAGAAATTCGCAAATCGCTTAGGGAAATTTTTAATTACTTCATCAAAAGAATAAACATTCTAATCCAAATTGCAATAACATACCTATATTTTTTTAAATTACAATTGTTGTTAAACAGATTAGTTACTACAAATTCGTTAATGGAGGATACATAATAAATTATACATTTTCTTTCTTTCCTAAATGCTGAAGGCAACGGTTTTTAATTGTTCTTTGTGTATTTTAAAGGTTTTGAAAAGAAAAAGTTTTTAAAAATTTCCATATCTGCACTGCAAAAATCTGCTTTGTAACTAAAAATGTTTCTTTGAATTTAAATAAGAGCAGGGCCAAGGTTGATTCTGTGGTACGAAGCCACCCTTTTATCTTCAAGAGAATTCAGTAACATTTTCTACTTTATTATTATTTTTAAAATTACGTGCTGGTCACTTGTAAATAATATCCATGTTCCCTGTACACTGTTAACTTTCTAGACACACGCTAGTGTGTCGCGCCAAGTTAGGCAACAAACATCACAACAAACATCACATCAATTCAATTGTCGAGGTTGTAAACCATTGTAGCACGACGTCATAGCGTCAGTGCCTTATAATTATCTTGAAGCATAGTTGGGCACAGTTCAGGTACTTCGGGAAAAATAATAATGCCGTACAAAAGATGAAATTGTGTTGAAATCGAGAGCAATGACCCACCTGACAAATATTAATTCGTGGTGGAATGCCTGCTAGACTACTTTCAGTGCAAAATCTGACCTTCAATAACGTTGTAAATGTGTTAGCTAGCAAACTAGCTAGCTAGCTAATTCGCTCAATCCCAAGTTAAATCCCATAGGGTGATTATTCATCTATACCGAGATAACGGGAAGGCTTCCAGCTATGAACTTGCACGAATGGGTGCAGTACAATACGAACTGCGTACCTTTTACGTTTGAAGCATGGAGGCAAAACGGGGATGGCGTGGGAGGGCGCGTAAGTACGAAAATGTTGTTATAACCATTGTTAGTATTGTCGGCATCGTCTCTCATAAGACGGGCAAAGTTCGGAGAATGAGAACGTGTATCCTGACGTGCATGCCTAGGCACAAACTGGCGTATCACGATAAATATAAAAAACGTTGCAAAGAAATTGTATTCACGTCCAATTCACGAAAAATAAACCAACTGTAAAAACAAAGAAAATAAAGAAAGCCAAAAACTGGTAAAGAGGCCACCAAGTTGAGAGTGGTCTGGCCCTTCAAAGGAGTGATAACACACCAAAACTAACTAAATAAAACAAATCACAACAAAATTAAAACCAAACCAAAAAACCTATAAACAGGTGACTGAGTTGAGAATGGTTCGGCCTATAAGCAAAAGGTAGGAGCAAAGTGTTGAAAACCACAGTAGTGGAATTATGTTTAATACACAATTTTAAAAAAAAGGAGTGATATCATATCAAAAACAAAAATTGGTAAAAGAGGCAGCCAAGTTCCGAATGGTTCGGCCTTTCAAAGAAGTAATATCAACACACCAAAACATTCGCCAACTTAATCGCACCAAATAATACTTGGACGTCTGAAAACTTGAACATTGCTACCGAAAGTAGCAATGTTTTAGTTTTCATTTAACCTTCGAATTATTAGTCGGTGCGATTAACTTGGCGAATGTTTTGGTGTGTTGATATCACTCCTTTGAAGGTCCGAACCATTCGGAAATTGGCGGCCCCTTTTACCAGTTTTGGTTTTGATATGATTATTAGTTTCTCGGGTTCATGATGCCTTTTTAGTTCATTTAAAAAATGTCAAAGGGCATTTGAATTTTCAAATATTACGGTACTGTCATACAAAAACCTAATAAGTAAAAAAAAAAACAACTCTTAGCCACATAAAGTAGTGTTATCAGACCCAAAATTGCTGTCAGCAAGTTTGTGGTCCGACCGTGTTCACTCTATCACCGATGTGTTGAGTGTTTGATTGTTGAGAATGCTGAGTGATCAATGATAGGACGAATAACTTGGTGACAGCCATTATGGCTCTGTTATGCCTACTTTATATGGTAAAAATTTGATAATTTTGCCTGTTATTCAGTTTTTGTATGACAGTTTTTTGCAATCTGATATCACTACATTATGTTGCGAAAATTGGATGGGTCCCTTTATGCTTATGGGGTTTTGTGTGATTTCACCCCTTTTTGTTGTTTCAGGGATTTGCTTTATTGAAAGTATTGTTTGTGAGCGGCTCATGAAAATCTAATTATAAATAGTTTCTTGAACAGCCTAAAGAAAATCTTTACTTTGGTATAATTAATGGTATATGATTAATTGTATTTCCAATAAGTTCCCGTTGTATTACATTTGGTTGCAAAACAGAAACAAGTGAGCACTATAAGTTAGTCTTAAAGCTATGAATAAAGCTACGAAAATAGCAAATACAAAATAAAAACTCCTAAAATATAAAAAAAAGTTATTCCAGTCAGAAATTTCAGTCACACACCCCCAAAATATTTTGTGTTCGATAGATCCCGAGACAAAAGAAAATCCAAGAACTTTACGATTAAGGATTAAGCAGGCCTAGGAAAATGATAGCCCGATCATAGCAGAGGGCCTAGATAACGCCCTGCATAGGCCAAAATCTGTGCCATAGCCGTTACAGACTATGGTGGGCAGTTACTGGCGGGGAATTTGCCAGGGTTCTCTTTATGTCATGAACTTGATCAGTTTCTTCAGCAATTTGGCCAACTGAGCCATCGCTCAGCCATGATGACCACAGAAAATAAATGAAATTAGTTAAACTACTCAAACGAAATTACCTGTAAATACTAGTCAAGTTTTAAGCAAATGTAGGCACGCGTGTATATTTTAGATTTACCTATATTTACACATATTAATAAATTTGAATTATCTGTCTGACGCGATATTTAATCTGACTATAGACTTCCTTTTCTTTCTACTTTTGCGCAATACAATTCGCAGTGCATAGTCAAAAATTAATTTCATTTCAAACTCGGATATCCGTTGTCATGTAACAAACAAAACAATGTTTGGAAAAGGAAAGGGGTCGAGATAATGTCAGAATAGGTCTCATAGCGGTTGAAGGCCTGATAGTTTCCTACACTAGCATGGTCAGTCTCTGGAATGGACTAAGATGGTGTTCCCTTTCTAGACGACGGCCATATCTGCTTCTTCAGGTAACTAAGCTAAGCTCTACCAACATTCAGCTACCATGACCAGTCAAAGAAATGACATTAATCTGTATAACTAATATCGTAATATTTGTTTGTTTGTGTGTCGCCAGATCACCGAGATTCCCACTATTAATTCTATTCTATTGGTGTCCGCAAAGGGAAGTCCGCAGTGGGACACAAAACTGATTGTCTCCCGGTTCTAATTATTCTTCGTTTATTCGTTTGTGGTCTTTCAAACTGATTTGTCTGAATAAGTAATAATACTAACTGAGTTTTCAACAAAGATGGACAGTACTGATGAAGTCATGTATTTTTTTGGAATCACGATAATCTTAACTAGGACAGCCTCCACTTATATGGCCGTTGTAACAGCATTCTTGTGGTTTCCCGTGGTTTCCCGTGGTTAGGGCAACCCGCCCCCCCCCCCATATGACCTGTTTTGCTCTGCTATTCTTGCAAATTTCGGGAACTTTCAACAATTTTAATACATAGGCATGCTCTGCTTTTCCTGCAATTTTCGGGGGACTTTCAACAATGGATATACATTTCCCTAATGTTTTTGTGACAATCAATTCGTTACAAAAAACATCGTTTTTAAAATACAAATATTATGGTCATCAAGCTACCTGTAAACTCCAATAAAACTTTTTGAATCTATACAGTTGATATCTAACAATCTGAGATTATTTTGTTCGATGCAAATGGGAAATCAAAACAATGCTCCACAAAACTGGCCATATAAAGGGAGGGGGGGTCCGTCCTATTGTAAGTAATGAATCGAAATTAACTCTAAATATTAGTGATAAACAAATGTTGGTGCCGGTGTGTTTCTTGGTTGTTCTATTAGAATTTAGAAACATTAATTAAATTTTAATTATCCATTTATATAGTGCGACATTTGACTAGACTTCTTGTTCTTTCCTGCTATCATCACACAATATGATTCGTGCTGGTCTAAAATTTATTTTGTATGAAGATCGACAGCCATTGCATCTAACGAGCAGTACCGATTTTTGGAAAAAGGAAATCAATTCCATTCTAGATTTGGAGTTTGCCTAACTCTGTATTGTGTGGTGCAGAGGCATCAATGGGCCACTGAACTGTAACTGAGGTTGACACTAATGACCTAGCTGTTGACACGACATTAAGCCTCATTCCTCCTTACCGGGAACATAATTAATATTGTTAATTCGGTTGGAGTCACCATAAAAAAAAAGTTAAAAGATGAACAGCAAATAACAAATTATAAGACTACAATTTGTAGCAAACATTTGTGGCATGAAAGCGAGTAATTAGTTTCTTGAAGTAAAAAGAAGAAATCAGTCAAACCTTTACAAGTTTAACTGAAATGTTGTGTTGTCTGACATTCGCAATCCTATAAGTTGAGGAAAAGTAGTTGTGAAATGCGACGCTTTATATCGTTACCAAAACGAGTGTTATAGTGCACACAAGAAAGTGCTTTTTATAAAGCTCTTTCTTCCCATTAAGTAACATTTTTAGAATTATGCCTAGTATTCCTGGGTTATTTTAACTCGTTACGATTTCGCCTTTCCCACTGAGATCCAAATGTGTTAGGAGAACTATAAAAAAAAGCTACCCAGATTTTTGCAACATCAACTACTTAGAATCGATGGGTGGATGAGAAAATATTATGCTGATTAATCGGTTGAATCTTCAACCATACCTGCACACCTAATGAAACACTGAAAGACTGAACAAGGCTGAAGCCGGTAGCACATTAGTTACAGCGGGAAGTCCTGGGTTCGAGTTACAGACTTACAGTCAGGGCAGTTGTCTTTTCTTTCTTTCGTTCTTTCTTTGTTTTTTTCTGTCTCAGATTATTGTATGATGTATTCTCACAAAAACAAGTCTTTAATGCCGACTGTTTCCTTTGTTTACCCTTTACATGGTGATTTATTCTTTATTTCAACAAATTTACTATTTATTTTTATTTTTTTTTTAATTTCTTTGATCCTTACGTTAGCTGAAACAAAGTTTGTAAAGTACAAACTGCTAATTTCTAAATATTGTAGGAGTAAGAAACTCTAATGGAGTGGCAACCCTGGGGATTCCACCCAGGAACCCTTCGCACATAGCAGGTGTCCGAGGTAATGTCCAGAATAGATCCCACAACCGCTGAAGGAGCCTGGTAGTCTGTCTTGTTGCTCTGGTTGGCACAACCATGCAGAAACTTTGCGAGAGTCCCCTTTACAGTCATTCACCATATCAACCTCTTGAACAACTAGGCTAAACCCTGCCACTCTTCAGCCAACATGACCATCGAAACGTAAAAGTAGTTGTAAATATTTGCAATAAACGAATGTTTACTCCATTGTGTTTCTTCGTCTAGCGCAGTAATATTTAGAAGCATTCATTAAATTTTAATTATCCAAATGATGCAATATTTTGTTATACAGGGGCAATATTAAGAAATATTAATAACAGCCATAATTCATAATAGTTTGTAATTACTTTTGGATACACTCAATTTTGTTTTGTAAGTATGTTGCTTATCTCTTTCTACGAATTTCATGCAATAATCGCTGTAATAGGACCAACAGCTTGCCCAACTTATTGTTTAGATAAAATCTCATCGTTCCTTTGTTTCCATCTTGCCGCCCATCACGACGTTTTAACAATAATTTCTGAGAACATTGTTGAAGTTCTATGTATAACGAAAACGAGCGATTTTTTTTTGCCCAGTATTGTACCTTTAAAACAGGAATTCGATTGAAGTATGGATTTTCGATCACTGACTGAAAACATGTCATTCATGTATATTTTGTCTGTAATTATTTAGGTTTAACTTTTGGGCTTTGAATTTCAGTACAAATCTACTGATAGTGTTACATATGCTGCAGTGTTACACCAGATTTAGTAAAATATTTACATTTCAAGACTGGCATTCCACTAACACAGATATTTTGCTCTAGGTCTACATCAAGTCTCCATTTGAACACCTATACTACTTTAGGTACAGACACGTCATAGACATTAAAGAGAACAGCATAGAATATTTCATTAAGGTACAGTATATACCAAAGATACACAAAGGATTGATACAAGTATTAAAAAAAGCAATTTTTTCAAAGGTAAACAAAGGTAAAAGGTAAACAAATTTTATCTTGTAAAAAAAATCAACATCTGTATTGTTATCCATCCAAACCAAGCTTCATATTCTTTAACTTTTTTAGACGTTATTTTTATTTTTTGTTTACAGAAAAATTTATAAATTTTCAAAATTTTGTTTATATTTGTTTAACCCTGTTATACCAACTTATAGTTGAATAAATGCTTTTTTCTAGATTTTGTAAACACATTCTAATTTGTTTTTTTCGCTTTGCAGAGCGGTCTTTAAACTTACTCCTTTACAGTTACCAGAACATCCTTTGCATTTTGAATTGTTCCTTTTCCTGACACAGTTTGAAAATAAAATAAAATCCATCTTATTGCAGATGAAATTGGTTGACTGACATTGAATACTATTTTTGCACAGTCTACGTTTCTTTTTACACGTTCACAATTTTTTACACTATATTTCATTTGTCACATATTCACATTTTTACAGCAGTTACAAGCTTTTACCCCACCCGATTTATCTAATGGAGGATTTTATTTTGACAATAAGAGTTTTTGTTTGAATGATTTGCTCATCTTCCACAAAACCTGGGCAGATTAGGTCCGTCAGGAGCAGGATGAGAAGACCCTGTTATTGTGCTGTATTGTATATTTATGTCATGTGACTGTAGTTGTTAATTTGAGCGGAGCCCTCGCTGGTTACCCACTCCTGCTGGCAGGGTTTAGTTTAAATCCATTGGTGTATATAGCGCGAAGGATAAAGCTGCAGGACTCACTCTGTTGGCATATGTTCAGTTCCACTTTACCACCATGTCTTGCCTTGGTCGAAGACATAATTCACTAGTATGGCTTGTTGGCTTTAGACTGGAAGGAAGGAATGGGAATAAGGCATGTCTGTACGAGTTATGTAGGGCGGAAGGCTTATTAAACCACACAGGGCTGAAGGAGCCAAATTTGGTATATTACCGATATTTTAGAGGTGTCTCAAAGCCAAACCAGCAGGATTTCTGGGGAAGTGCTATAAGCTTCCCAAGCCGGATCTAAGGCACCTCAGAGCTGAAGTTATTTTGCTGTAGTTGCCAACCTGACTTCAGGAAAGTAATTTCAAACTAATTCTTTACGTTGTCTTCAGTAATTAAAATGTGGCTCACAGAATGGGAATGGGGAGGGATTTCATCATCATATAGCTACCTCCTAATGTGTGTAGGAGGCGTTTGCTGCAATCTAAGCCAAAGTTTATAGAAACCATTTTCATTCATTATTGGTGATTACGTTTCGAAATTCACTACTAGTCATACACACATGAATCTCATTGGGACAAGTCCAGTGCCTAGTTGTTGTTTTTTTTTACATTTTTAACTGGAACTCAACGATCTGTGTGGGGATGGGGACAACAAGTATTTCAACTTTTTCTAGCAATCTTTTTCTGAGTTTAATAAACCATGCTTTAAAAAGTTGGTGTACGAAAACTTGGAAATAGGCTAAAGTTGAAATACATGAGACTCACTTAAAAGCAAGACGAATTGTACATATTTGTGTAGCTTTTTTGTAGGTTTTTTTCTGTTTTCTGTTCCTGGTACTGTAGTTGTTGTTACAACAATTTTTTTTACATTTCAAGTTTTTCGGTGCTGGTCATTGTTAAGTCTTGAAACTGTAGGAATGCAGATCCGGCTCTTAAAAAAGAACTGAAATGACGTTCAGCACCATTCCAGTCCAAATTAAACCCTGATAAAAAAAAATGCAAATTCTCCCCAACTTTGAGTACGTATCTGTTTCCTAATACTTTGTCACGATATGTCAAGACTTCAGATGGTGGAGGTTTCTTTATGTAACGTCGTTCAGTCCTACTCCAGATAGCTGCAGTTTACCCAACTTCTAAGGGATAACAAACAACCTGTAGCTAATAAATGTGTGGGAATGTCCATGTTAAGAATATTGCTTCGTATTCCATCCTTCGTCATAAAGCTGTCTGGGAGAGAACCTATGAGATTCGTATCTTGAATTTTGGCCAGTTGATTCGCCAGTGCCAGGATCGCAATTTACCAACGCAGTGCTAAAAGGCGCCAACTTTCCAGCAAGCACGTGAACAGATTCAGGAGTCAAACACACGATTTTTACCCCAGTCGGCTTTGGCTTGAAGAAGTATTCTCCATCACTGCTTCACGTTCGTGGAATACTGTTGAATGGGGAGGTGCTGCTTGCCTAGACTAATCGTAGCATCAGTGGAATTTTTGCACCAATCTATTGGGTTAAACCAATTTAGCCTATTTTTAATGTGAGTTACCCCCCAAAAAATTACGAGCTGTCATTCCAATTTGGCAGACATATAGTGGGCCAAAACGAAAGATGGAACATGAGATAACATTATCATGGACAATCCGTCGAGCCTTATCGCCTTTATGATGCTCCTGAAACAATCCACTCAGTGACAACGCAGGTCAGAAAACTTGCCATCCTTAAGGAAATAAATCCCAAAATAAGGGAAGGAGTATGAGAATATCCTGGGCAACCACGAAGAGCCGGCAGGCACTTGATATTGAAAATGGCCAATATATATCCTATAATTGGAGTTATATAGCGAGAATGGGAATCCGATAAGGATTCCCATTCTGTTCTAGTTTGTCTGTTTTGTTGGTTTGTCAGTTATCTATCTTTCTTTCCAAGTTCAGAACAGAGGATACAATCAAGATGTGTCGCCGCTAAGATGTTGAGGTTTCATTGGTGTGGTATTGTTGTCGTTGCCTGGCATAAGCATGTGTCGTTATCTGGAGAAAAAGTTTTATAGAATACAACGAGAATCTGAATAAAATACTTGCATTCAAGTATACGGCTGTAAATCTGTTGGACAATTAGGCGTTACTTCCCTATAATGTAGGGTAATGGTTTTGTTTCGTTGGACGACCCTTTCTAAGAAAAAAATTTCTACTAAAGATCGTTGATTTGCTGTTACCTACTGGCTAGCTAAGTAGTTAACTAACTAGGTAGCTAGCTAGCTACTAGTGGCCCGGAAGTCATATTAGTTTCCACAGACTTTAAGAAGCCGATTGTCAACTTCTCAGAAAACCGTACGAAATGAAAGTTGCTATGTGCATTGCTATATATTGCTGTGTGCATTACTTCTACATACCTTTGGTTGTTTGGGAATAAAGGGTCCTTGGGTTAGCGAGCTAACTGGCACATAGAGAACTCTGAATTGTGAAAGTATTGTTCGTAACTCCAAAAGTATTGTTTCGTATTATTAAAAGCATTGTGTGGGTCATGTATATCGTGTTTTGGGGGTGCATGAATAGTATAGTTTCTGCATTTCTAGACCAAACCAGCTAGTTCCACAATACTAATTCTTATCGCCTCATATGTGACGTCACAGATAAGACGACGAACAATGGTTAGTGTTAATATGACTATGCATTTTTATAGTGACTTGAACTTTTTAAATTAAATTTTGCGTGGAGTCTACTTTCTCTGAAGGTTGGAGTCAGAAAGAATTATAACATCCGGTATTTAGTAATATGTAAGGGTTCCTCGCTCTCTGATGTTCCTCACATGGTAAGAATTGGTATTAAGGCAATGTTATTAACCTATCATTTCGTCATTCAGAATGGAAGAAATAAAAACTTTTTTTTCCAAATATGTTGTATTACATGTTGTAACAAGAATCTCAGAACTTAACTGTCATAAAATTACAAGTTAAAACAAAAATGACAAAATATGTTGTTAAAAGTTTGAATCAATAAAAATAAAAATAAATAACATTGTTAATACATATTATCGGATTTACTTTTTTTTACAATGAATTATCAGTTATGAAATAATGCCCATACGATAAACTCCTCATGCCATCACTTAATACATAGCATTTATTATCGTAAGTGGTTAACAACAGATTATTCTGTTCTTCAGTCACTAGTTGATGAGTTTTACTGCAAAGAAAATTCATCTAAAAACAACATACATTTTGATTATGCAGTACATCAACATAATGGCTGTGAGTTACTTCCTGTTTCAGTGCACGTCTTTGTATACATTTCCCAACAAGTTTATTGACATCGCCATAAATCAACAAATTAATACTGGCGATAGCCTAGGGTCAGCCAAGGGTCTCTGTGTTAAACTCTTAACTTTGAGAGCTTATAACGCCGTCAAAAGTGAACATTTTAAAACCAAATTTGGAATCCAGCCTCGACTAGTCAAAGCCTATCTACAGTCCAAAAATTGTGAAATTCGGTCCAGCCAAATCTGAGATCCAGAGAGGGACCAAATAGACAACTTCTTGTTCTGCTTCTTCTTCTGCTTGTTGTTGTTGTTGTTTTGGGGATACTTTCGTCTGTCCTCTCTACAGGTCAAACCATTTGTCCTATGAAGTTGGTTCTTAGCTCATTTTACAGGTATTGCTCTGTAGATGTGCCCTTTCCATAAGGCATTTTCTAATTGGTCAAGTGGTTCAGGGGTTATGGAGCTCTAAACGACCAGATTGATTGTTTTACATTGTTTTAAACATTGTTATTATGCAACAATGCCAATTAGCAAACGCCAGCTGAAAGACTGAAGATTAAAGGATTTGTTTCTATTATTAACACTAGCCAGTGTTAGTAAGAGTCAGCATAGGGTCTCTGTGTTAAACTTTCAATTTGGACCGCCAACTGCACTGTTTTACTGTTTAGCTGCAATTCTGAAAGTAACACGAAATAATAAACAAAAACAGAACGTTAAACGATAGAGTAAGGGTCTAAGAGTCAAAACCTAGACGAAACACGGACAAGCTTTGACAGTAAGGGTCTAGGTGTAAAATTTTGTAAGAGGCTGGTAAGCTTTAGACCCTTACTACCCGGTGGTCTGAAATAAATACATTTTGACAAAAAACTGGAAATCCTCCTACAATGACCCATGTGATGATCCAGTGGTTGGTATACGTTTGCTGCTTTGGTTTATGTTGAAAATTATTTGTCCATTTAGTAACATGGCAGGGTTACTAACATGCCAAACTTCACAAGAAAATTGTGTTCTTAAAGTTCCATAACAATATTCTAAGAACAGAGAAACTTCCTACAAACGTTCATACACATTCTGTCCGAATAGAATAGAACTAAGCTAACCATCGGGTAGTAAGGGTATAATGCTTACCAGCCTCTTACGAAATTTTACACCTAGACCCTTACTGTCAAAGCTTGTCCGTGTTCCTTCTAGGTTTTCACTTTTAGACCCTTACTCTAAACATTTAACGTTCCGTTTTTGTTTATTATTACATTTTAGCTTTCAAGCCACAAAATTCTATAATGGGAACGGAACAAGTCTCATTTTTTAAAATACCTGGCTCTATCTTGTTTCAGATTGGGTACAAAGCATGATCTGAGGGATAATCACTCGTATCGTATCTATGTAGATGCAACAACATGTCTGCATATATATTATCTGTAAAAATTTCATAACATAAGGAATCGGTGTCTGTGAACAACAATTAAGCATTGTTTCCATACAAGGTTTTTACATGACCGTAGTGAAAATTGTAAATGAGCTGTTAGTGTGTAAGGCAGCTAATATGGAATAGTCGACACATTTTATATCGTAACAATTGACATTAACTATTGCCTTTTTGTAAGCAAGAAAAGAATCTCACAGTTTGTAAGAACATCCAGCTAAGGGTTGATATCACGCAAAATGAACAACTAAAGCCAGAATATTCCATTAAAGCCATCCAGAACGTTCATTTTGATAATATTCTAAACACCTTAACAAGTCTAAGTAAACCTCTTTTAAAACATCTTCAATTTCATCAAGACGTAACACTGCGAATGGTTTTGTATTAAACAAATGAAAATTGTTTTTGAAGGAGGTTTGTGTAATTCGAGTTTAACAATCGCCACAAGTTTGACTTGGCAAGGCTCCAACACACCTTTTCAACTAAAGAATACAACTGTTCGTGTAAATTAAACAAAAATAATACCACGTTTGGATGAATAGTTTCATTGTCCGGAAACATATAACTAAATCTTGAAACATAATTCCGAAAAGAGCTTTTGGTCTTCTTAAATGAAGAGATTGTTACATTGAGATATATAACTGCTCTGTTCGACATAACATGGGAATGATGATGGTGATGGTTCAATTAAATTCTAGAAACAAACCCTTCTTTACATTGACTGAAAAACGTTTTGAGGAGCTGTAGGTGATGAAACATGAGCGCGTATCTGGTGAAGAAGTGTGCGTCAATTTTCGAAACGGCGGCCGCAAGCAACGCAGTTTGCATCGGCATCGACTGACTGGCAATTGCGTAGATATCTCAGAAGGCTGCTTCTGTGGCTATAGTTTGAACCATACTCCTGACAAATATACATCCTTCCTCATTGAAAGCATCAATTCCAGTGCACATGGAATCAAGCGCCGATGAGTCTGCACCCTATTGTGGAGGCGCTGCTCTCAAATAACCTTGTGGCATCTGTAAAAAGAAAAAAAATCGTGTTACGAAATTGTAAAGTTTGAAAAATAGAACAAGAAAAAAAACAATAAATTAAAAAAATTCACACTTTGTCAATCATATAGGACGGTGTAACTTTATTCGTGTGAGGTGATGTGAATAAAGGCGTGTCTGCTTCGATGATTGTAAAACATCGTAGGAAAGCTACATCTTCTGGAGGCTGATATCCATTCACAATTATCACCTTGCATTTAAGCAAAACCTTCTGAAGGTCTGGGTTTGTGAAGAATTTTTAGTAGCATGGTGGCACAATGAAATTTCCTTAGCGTTATCGGCATAGGACTGACGATGGTTACAACAACTGGTTATAGTAAAGACATTTGTTAAAATAACATTAGTTGATCAGACTAAAATTAAAATCCCAAACTACTGACGGGCAGCATCCCTGCAATATGGTAGAGAGACAACAGTAACTTGGAAAACCAGCCGCCGAAAACTGAACAAGTGAAGTGACAGGATTCAACCAATGGGGGATGATTATAAGGGACGGACGAAATTAGCATAACAGGTGATCAAGGGGTACTCTAATATCAGCTGTTATGGTGAATGAGGAGCAGTCAAAAGGGTATCACTCAAAAATTAATTATATTTAATAAACCGAATTAAAGCAATGGATTCATAACAATAAGTGATCATGGTAAGTATAATATTTATAGGTTTTTATTTATTACAGGAGATGTTATCGGAGATAAGTATGATATAAAGAGGAGACACGTAGGTGAGTCGATGATGTATTAAAGATGCGAGCAGATGAGTTGAAAATTTAAGCAAAGTGAGATAAAGTTGAAGCATGGGTATGATGAAGGAGCAGACGAGCAACACAGCAACTGGCATTCGTAATAGTGACCTGAGTGCAGTCGCGAGGCGTGACACAATGTCCCTTACCCAACCAGAGGTGGACCCACACCGACAAAGAAGTACATCAAAATTAAAAAAAACATGACATGACACAATAAAAACGGTCGAGGAATTCCGTAAATTCGCACATATGGGAAATCCACAAAATTCTGAAACCAATATTTTTATTTAAAAAATTCTCAAGGCCCGGTACTTACCAAGTACAACACTCAAGGTTGGGTACTTGGGTGAATAGGATACTACATCAAATCAACTCATTTTTTCAAAAAAAAAATCTCCCTCCATTAGCTCCAAAGACGGAAGACACAATCTTTCATTTTTCTGTTTCAACCAACTAAAGGGTGGGGAAAAGTTCGAAACATCACAATGCATCTAACGAATCATGAAAAAACAACACCGAGTACATCACAAGCAAGCCAGACTCCCAATAACAAGACCAGCGAGTTTCCCAGTGAGAAAAAAAATTACCGCAATTTAATTCGAGCAAAGAAAAAATCAGGTAGGTCTCGATGAAGGACAAAGTGAAGGACAGAACAAATGAAGGGGAGCTAGTAAAATAATGAAAAAGAAAACAATGAAGTCACAAAAAAACTTTTAACAAAAACCAGAAATTAGGGGAAAAATAACAGGGGTAAACAAAAAAAACTAAAAAAAAAATAAAAAAGGCATGCCATGATGGAAAGTGAGGGAAGTACACGACACGAAGTACAGATCACACATCACACCACCAGGTCATATCATGGAGTAACAGAAAAACATTAATAGGGGAGGACGAGTTTAATTTTCATGAGTTTCCTCATTACAGTTTCACCGGTTGGGGCAAACAAGGTTTAACGAGAGATAAACAAAGAACACAAGACTAGGAGAAACAGACTTCCAAACAAGGGAGGAGTGAAACGAAAATTTTTGGAAAAATCTACATAATGAAACTTATAAGAACTAGGGAAGTTGGGGAAAACTAATCTCAAGGCAGACATGAAGATACAGGCCGGAAAACAAATCCAAGCACATATGATTCAAGGCACAAGAGACAAAACTAGGTTGCTTAGGCCAAAACTGCCCTGTTACCTGGGAATTTTACAAATTAGGGAGCAGATAAGTATGGAGGTCCACAACAATAAAAGCACTAGAGAAACTAGATGCTAACAACACAAACAAGGAGCATGCTAAAGTATAATAGAAAAAAGGCTTTAAACAAAATACAAACCAAGACATACAATATAAGACTGTGGTTCAAGAAACTACATAGTAGAATAGACACGATTTTTCATACCGCCTCTCAAGAATCGAAGGAAAGGAGAAAAATGGGAGAAAAAAGGTGGCGAAGAAAAGACAAGAAAATATCTTTCCCTCATTTTAGTTTTACACCAGAAAACGGTTCGGTTAAGAAATTCTTTGAAACAAAACTCAGGACACTAGTCGCCATTTGAAAAAAACTTGAAAGAAGAATCAGAAGAGTAAGATGAGAAGTTAGGCTCCAGGCTCCAGCCTGGCAAGATTACAACAAGTGTAACGAAACGCTCATCAGCCATACGGAGTAAATAGCAACAATATTTTGTGATAAAAAAGGAAGAAGTATAAGAAAAACAGTGGCTCGCATCATCATAGGGCTTCATTTGCAACAGGTGTGTAGTCCCTGCGAGCATTTTGCCTTTAATGGGGTGTCATTTAGGCCTGCACATTAGAGGTGTGATCACTTAATGACTTACGAAGGGGCCTTAGTACCGTGCCGCAAGTGTATTGCTGAACTGTTTGGCCTTGTTGGAAATGAAATGAGATTTTCGAAGGACTTCGTCACCCACTTTAAAAGAAAAAGGTTTCTTTCACACATTAGATCTGGCACGATTAGAATCTTGCAGATCACATAAGGCGGTTCGAGCAAATGAAATTGCATTAGCTAAGCGCTTAGACATACTGACAACCCAACAACGTGATGTTTTGTCAAGGGGTACCTAATAAATTAGGGTCAATAGTCCCAAATAGACGGAGAGGGCGACTGTGATGAAGATCGGTTGGTTGTTATAGACAAGGGAGCACAAAGCCATAACAGTCATGTGTAGGTCAGAGTCCCACGTTTGCTATGTTTTACCAAGCCTTGTTCGAATAAAGTATTTAACAGTATTAATTAAACATTCAGCTTTATTTCCAGCTGGCGAGTAAAACTTAGAAACGTATATTTGACACCAAACATTCCTGATATGCAGCGCAGGATGCCATTAAAGAAAGATTTACTGTTATCTGACACTAGGTGGTGGCACTGCCCCTAATGGGAGAATACCTCTTTTACAAGTATCTTAGCAATCGTGATAGCTTTTGCATTTTTCGTGGGGAAGATTACAGGCTACTTGGTGAGCGAATCTTGAACTGTTAAAAGGTACTTATTTCCTTTAGTAGAACAGCAAAATGAACCAGAAACGTCAATGTAGTAGATGTCACCTGAGAGCTGAGGCATGGGAGCAGCACCCAGTATACCATGCAAAGAAGGTTTACTTTTGCACGTTTGACAAGTGTGACACTTTTTGATGCAAGCTGTCACATCTCGTACCATACCAAACCACGTCGAACGGTTTTGTATAATTTTTACAGTTTTGACCACAACATGTCTGCAGTGATGGGGCCTAAGTGTGCAGTAACCATCAGACGCACGCGCTCAGAACGGGGGATCAGCGAGCAGAACCTAGTATCTCCAAGGCTGTTTTTGAACATTAGAACTGATGATGCCGTTATCGATGGAGGCGTTATAAGTTAAACGCCTGGTTTACCTTCCAACAGGGGTGGTGGGGAAGCTTGTAATGTTTTCAATAAAGTGGCCCACTGTTTTCAATAAAGTGGCCCACTGGTTTCAATACTGGGTCAGACCTCTGCGCCATATGAAGCCTGTCTACATCATTGTGTCAAATGATACCTTCAGCTGTAGTGAGGGCAAATCGTGAGAGGTGATCAGAAACAGTCTTTCAAGCACCACTGTTCTATTTAACATTAAATTTGAAACATGCCAATCTCAAGCCCCAAGTGACCTGTGCAGTACCTGCTATTTGTCAATCACTCAAGAGACCGATGGACGGAGGTGACGGTAAACTCATTCGATTCCAAGTAATGCCTAAACAGTTCCATGGACCACAGAACTGCAAGTACTTTTTTCGACCGTACTAAAAAGCAGCTCGTTAGAACGTAGTACGCAACTTGCATAACAGATGACTCTAGGACAACTGTTTCCATCTTGTAGTAGCACCGAGCCTAACCCAAATTTGGGTCTGTAGCACCAGATCGTAAAGGGTTCATTCACTAAAATCGGGTTGTGCATGGATGGGGCAGTCACAAGTTTTTCCTTCAAAGACTTATAGGTCAAATCGTACTCAGGGGACAACACGAACCTAGTGTTGGTGTTTTTCAACAAGTTAAAGAGGGGCCGTGCCACCAATGAGTAGGAACAAACGTAACATTGAAAAAAGATGCACAAGCCAAGATAGCTTCGGACCTCCTTAATTTTAGTTGGAGTTTTTATTTTGAGACTGCCTTGACTTTAGCCGGGTCAGGTAAGATACCTTTGGATGATAGAATGAAACCCAAAATTCGAGCCTCAGGGCAGCACAAATTAAACTTGTCAAAATTTACTGTTACGTATCATGATTTAAACGATCCTAAATGAAAGCTATCTTTTTCCGGTCTTCCAGGAGGTCCTGGGAGATCAGTATAAGATCGTCCTGGTAAATAAAGCGGCCTTCGAAATCTGGTGTTCGTAACAACTCGTCCATCATTCTTTGGAATACTTTTGATGCCATCTTCATACCAAACATCGCGAAACGAGGGGTGTGCAAACTGTATGGGGCGCCAAATGCAGGCAGAAGGCTTGACTTCTTACTTAGGGGTATCTCATGATAAGCGCTCCTTAAATCGATTGTTTAATGTATCGAGGGGTACTTAATTGACTTAAAATAAGTTCAATAGATGGTTATCGGTTTGCGTCCGGTAATAAGTTCTGGTTAAGCATGTAATAGTCAACTAAAAAACGAAAATCGCCGTTTGGTTTCGGTTTTAGGAAGCATGGAGAGTAGCATGGACTGTTTGATTTTTCGATTCGGCTTTCCGCTAATAAACCCTGAATTATTTTATTAAGTGTTTTTTAGTTTAGATGGATTCGCTGGGAATGGCCTATTGTAGAGTGGTTTCTCATCAATAATGTCAATATGGATTTCTATTGTGCGGCAATGACCCACTTCATCACGAAAAACGTTAGCAAGTTTTGACAATATTTGTGAAACCTAACTTTTTGGCTTCATGAATGGGGGCTTTGTCAAGTATAGTTTGCCAACAAGTATTGCTTGAAACGTAGGAGTTAACGGGGGTATCTACTAATATTTATAGCGTAGTTGTGGCAGATTGTCATACCATCATGTCTTGTCTCAACTAGACTGAACTACATGGGTCCTCATCATAAAATCAGTGCCGAGGATAAAGCGGTGGGGAAGATTTTTATAAACGACAAAAAATGCTAAAACGCTTTACCTGGTAGTTGGATTTTAAGTGTTACGTAACCAAATGTAGTGATGATTTCACCGTTAGCAGTAAATAAGTTTAGGGGGAAAGGTTTAATTGTCATTAAATCACTCATGGAGGCTACGAAGTTGCTGTCGATTAGTGTGTAACTACTTCTGGAATCCCAGACTGCTGTCGAGACAATCTCATTAAAGGCTAGCAGAACAAGGGGTTTAAAATTCTGTGCAAGGTTTCAAATTAATGTCTATGATGTGAGGTGTGGTCCGATTTTGATAAGTTTTTTTTATTGTTCTCTATTGGTTTATTGCATAGCAACTAGAGCTATAGTTTCAGATCGTGACAAGTAAGATTATATTAACGATTAATGTAATATTGTGATTTTTTGCCCATTTTCACAATCTTTTAAGCCATTGTTCAACTGGAAGACTTCATTCGGAAATTTTTATTCTGGGGGTTTGTCTTTCTGATTCGCAACTTTTTCGTGGTATAGCGACTTGAAAAACATATGAATTTTTTCAGCCCACCCTTGTGTTCTCTTGAAAGCTTTCCCTTTTTATATGAAACACTTAATCTGTTAAAATTGTGAGATGGCAATAATCGTTTTTTGAATGTCATGATCTGACTATACGGCATTTTATATTTTTCTTTTTTTCTTAAGTAAACAGTTTGGCAACCTTACTCAAAACTGTAATGTCAGCGCTCCTTTTGAGGTGTTTGTCCCCAAAATATGAGGTTAGAGATTCGAGTTAAAGATCTTTCATCTCCCCATTCTCTTCCTAGTATCGAACAAGAAAATAAATCGAGATTAAAATAACAAGTCGCATTTCATATGTCCAGATATGGCAGTGAAAGAGATCAAACTAAATAAGGTTAGGTTAGGGTTTGGGTAGGGCTTACAGACTAGGCAGCCTCCTATGCAGTTGCCCTTCAAGGTGTAGAGATTATCTTGCTAGAGCGGAATTGGGTTTGAAGGGGGCTTACTCACATCAACCAAAGTCCAAAGGAAATAATACCGAAAGAAAGTCGCATATCACAAGTTAGTTAGTGACTAAACTCTTCTCAAAAACTGTCACCAAAAATCTATGAACTTACACCATGATAGAAATGTTAAAGTCCGAATTAGTCCCAAAATTAGTCCTAGCCAACCTTAGCCTAGTAGGCCCTCATTTAGTCCTAAATTTTCCTTAGTCAAGAAGGAAGTCAGGAGACGAGGGGTCTGAACCCAACCAACAAAGTGAAGTTTATTTTCCTTCAATTTAACAATACAGTTTCGAGTTTACATTCTCAAGCTCATGCAGCACGAGTACACAATATCTTCTATAACTGACGACTAATTACATCATGAGTGCCCCTAACGAGGGGAATTCGACTAACTAATTACATCCTTAATGCCAATCAAGATATAGAAACCCCTTTAACGAGGCTGTGGATCGATCCTACTAATACTCTTAGTCTAACGTCCTTGCTACGTTACAACAATACAATACCACGCGATCCCACTTAGCAACCAAAAGAACATTTTACACTAATTTGCAGATTGACGGTAATCAGATTTGTACAACTCAACGGTAAGCAATTTTCTATTATTTATTTATAATTTAAAGTAAGCCATGTACATAAACGGTTTCAAATTGTCATAAATATAACTGTGTAACATAACGAAGTTATTCCCACACTCCCATATGAAAACTGGTGTAAACTGGTATAATAACTTATGCGAACATGCTCTGGTAACTTAATTATCCTAAATTAACTAATGAACTCGCGAATATTGATATCTTTGACACTGCACAAACTTTATTTAGCAATAAGTAACCTAAGAATCGCAACACCATCGAGGAAAAATTTCATCACATAATAACTAATAACTGAAATTGGAAGAGGCAACAGCATCAAGTAAAGTAAGTATTCTTTGCATACATTTTATTTAAAGATGTTTTAAATTTTTTTTTAAATATTAGTAATATTATATAAAAAAAATCAAAAGTACTAGTCTACATATAACTTAATTTATCTGTTATATATAATTTAAGCGTATTTAAGTGAAAGAAATTCTGACGTGCGTAGCCAAGATTGATAGCATCAGTTTCCGAAACAGGTGTTCCTAGAATAGCGATGGCACATGTTATGGCATCCCGTTATGGCACATGTTTTCTTTTGAATCTGGTAGTTAGTAGTGTCTTGCTTGAAAAGCTTGAATAATATCCTTTTGTTCATCAAAGATATCCTCCTGTGCATCTAAATGATTGATCAATTGTCCCTTTAGTTGTCTTAATGCGCCGTAACACTCTTCATAATTATTGTTAGTAGCCTCATTACAAACAGTAATTGTTTGATTTTATAATTTTTGATTGACATCTCCCAAATTTATTTATAATTTATTTATGAATAATAAATTTCAGCTTTTACAAATGCTGTAAAAATCGTTCGGTTTTCTAATGTATGCTGGGATTTCGTTAACGTAAAAAACCACCAGCCTCTTTCCTTCTTGAACTATAATTGGGTCACTCAATTTAAAAGTTGCGAACCGTTCAAAACCTTGTTATTCTACCATCATTTCTCGATCTCCAAGTTACAATTAACGAGGAAGTTGGTTCTAGGATCTTCAGAAAATATGATCACTTCTTCTACTGCAATTTTCTTTGTTGTAAAAAAATCATTTTCCAGCGTTTATTAGCTAAGGATGGCGTATTGTTTGTAAAAGTTATCGTTTACAAATTCTTGGTTTTGTTTACCATCAACGTAACATTTGGTACCAACATCATTTTGTCTCTCGGATCAGATACATTAGCAATACGTTTGTGACTAGCGTCAAAACAGTTCTGATTCGAATTTAAGTGAAAGAAATTCTCACGTGCGTAGCCAAGATTGGTAGCATCAGTTTCCGGTACAGATATTCCTAGAATAGCTATGGGTTGTCCCTTCACGTTATAGCCCATGTTATCTTTTGGATCTGGGAGTAAGTAGTCTCTTGCTTGTAAAGCTTGAATAGTATCCTTTTGTTCATCCAAGATATCATCCTGTGCATCTAAATGATTGTTCAATTGTTCCTTTAGTTGTCTTAATGCGCCGTAATATTCTTCATAATTGTTTGATGACATCTTCCAACTCGCTAACAGTCTGGTCAATGTCAACATTTTCTAAGCTTGCGACCTATTGTCGATCCATGTTCCCGTCTTCGAACTGAATTTGACGACTGCTTGAAGAACAGACAGCAAATGAATTTGTCTCTTATCCGCAAAGAGTTTTAAAAAAAATTTCCTAATCACGTGATTTCTTTTATTTATAGATGCCAAACACGTTCATCAACCCAGAGACGAGAAAAAAATGAGTGTAGGTAATTTAAAATGAAAAATTTTGAATAACCATTTTTAAAATTCCTTTTTAAGCAAAATTACCTTTTTCCTTCTTTTTTAGTATCTTTTACCATTGGTCTCTTCCATTTTGGAAAATTTGAGAAGAATATTAGAAAGAAGTATTGAAAAGTGATCTAATGTAGAATTTCTTTTTTTTTTAAACCTTCGTTAAAAAGTGTTGTTCTATTCATTAATTTTTCGACTTCTTCACAGCAAAAGAAAAAGAAGGGAAGGAGATGATGAAGATGAAGGGCTGGAGACACAAAAAGAAAAAACATGTAAAAAATATAAATATTTAAATAAAAATAAAAAAACGTCTGCTTTCGTATCTTTTAAATAATTGTTACACATACGTGCTATGGGACACAACAATGGCTTGACCGGGTTCGATGTGTATACCTGTCTTTGGAATTTCGTCCATTGTTTTCAGAAAACTTGGTTTGTGGAACGTGAAGAGTTGCATTTCAAATTCCATTCTAACCATTAAATCGACATTTTTGTCACAAAACAAAGCAATTCTCTTTAACTTTGTCCTTCTTGTCGTAACAAAACCTTCATCACGAGTAAATACAAACCAAGACTGATTAAGTTGTGCATTAAAATTGAATGAAACATATTAATTATTTGTTTAATCAACTTATTGCTTCGTAGCAGCATCGGTGGATTCAATAACTTGTGAAAAGTTTTTTTTTATTATTTTGTTTTTCGAGTCAAAGGGACTACACTGATTATTCAATGAAATACAGTTATTCTTGTACCACAATAACTTGGTCATGTCACTCGAGTGACATTCGTTAATCACTTACCGTTAGCTATGTACTGTGGGACACCACTCGAATCTATTTGTAGCTCACGTCTTTTTAAGGTTGCAATATCTTCTTCCACCAAAGTATTACTTCGCAAAGCTTCCATCAATCTCGTCTCGATTGTGTTTTCAAGTTCATTCTTGCTATCATGTACTATGCTCAAAACTTCTAACTTTAATTTGCTAGGCGGTTAGTTTCTTGTGCCAGCAGTGATTGTTAAGCCGCCAACAATGAAATTTATGGCCAGGAAGTCGTAGCCGATAGTCCTTAGACAAAGCCTTTGTTGCAAACAGAATAAAAAAGAAAGGTGGTAAAAGTGGATTCCGAACAATGAAACATTGTTACAAAGCCATTGTTGGCAGAACCCACTAGTGACACGACACTATTTTTGCAAGTTTGGTCAAGGCTTCTTTTATTGCTTGATTGGCGCTCGTTGACAACGGTAATTTCTCTCCCCCCCCCCCCTCGTCATAACTTGGTAAAGGCATTCTTGCCCACTCTAGCTGCAAGGAAACAGTTAGGGTCAACAGTCGTTCAGCTGTTCCTTTTGTTAGTCAAGCCTATCATTGGTGATATTCTTAATCATATCAAAAACTAAAACTGATAAAAGGTGCCACCAAGTTCCGAATGGTTCGGCCCTTCACAGGAGTGATATCAACACACCAAAACATTCAACAATTGCACCGACTAATAGTTCGAAGGCTAAATGAAAACTAGAACATTGCTACTTTCGGTAGCAATTGTACAAGTTTTCATTTAACGTCCAAAGTATTATTCGGTGCGATTAAGTTAGCGAATGTTTTGGTGTGTTGGTATCACTCCTTTGAAGGGCTGAACCATTCGGAACTTGGCGGTCCCTTTTACGGGTTTTGGTTTTTGAGATGATATTAGTCTTTTTTTTAAATTGTGTATTACTGAATTCCATTACCGTGCAGATGTATAATAAAGTGCCACTTCAACAAGAAATTAGTTTTCAACACTTTACTACCACCTAGAGGCCGAATTATGCTCAACTTAGTCACCTCTTTATAGGTTTTTGGTTCGGTTTTAATTTTGTTGTAATTTGTTTTATTTAGTTAGTTTTGGTATGTTGATATCACTCTTTTGGAGGGCCGAACCACTCTCAACTTGGTGGCCTCTTTACCAGTTTTTGGCTTCGTTTACTTTGGTTTGTTTTTACAGTTTGATTATTTTTCGTTAATTGGACATGAACACAATTTCTTTGGCAACATTGTTAAGCCTTATCGTGATACACTAGTCACTTGTGTCTAGGCACGCACGTCAGTATACACGTTGTCATTGTCCGAACTTTTGCCGTCCAATGAGAGACGTTGCCAACAATACTAACAATAGTTAAAACAATATTTTTTAACTTATCAGCCCTCCCACGCAACCCCCGTTACACCCCCAGGCTCCAAACCATTACAGGTATGCAGTTCGTATTGAACTGCACCCATTCGTCCAATTTCATAGCTGGAAGCCTTACCGTTATCTCGGAATCGGTGAATAATCACCATATGGGATTTAACATGGGGATGAGCGGACTAGTTAGCTAGGTAGTAACCCATTTACAACGTTATTGAAGGTCTAATTTACTATCGGAAGCAGCTTAGCTGAGATTCCTACAAGAGTTAATTTTTGTCAGGTGGGTCATTGCTCTCGATTTTACCACAATTTAAGCGTTAGTACCGCATTATTATATTTATCCAAGTACCTGAAATTCTGTGTGTACAGGTGTTACCCCTCGATTCCTCGATACATGTTATTTATTTAATAAATTTTCGGTGACAGACATGGCATCTTCGTCAGATCACTACGCAGTAAAGCAAGTATGACAGCAGAGCAAAATAACTTTAGAACGATTGTGCTATCCCTGAACTCTCTCAGAGCAATACCCAAAATTGGCGAATGGCAACATTTTGGTGTAATATTGCCCCCATTGTTATGCCACACGAACGGGCTTTGCTTTGGGAGGGAATAAAGGCTTGCAATTATTTACTTGGAAAGAAATCTGCAAACTTACATTTCGTCTGACCTAAACTAGCAAAAAAGATTGTTCTATACATACACTCTGCTAAGTGTGGCTTGGATGGATGATGAGCCCCCTCCCCCCCCCACCCGACTCCAACACTCATGTCACCACCAGAGAATAAAACAATAAAAAAAACTTGCATGCTAAACTTGGAAATCAAATGAATAAACTTAGCTTTCATTTATTTTATTTTTCATAAGTTAACTTTTAACTTCATTGAAATAAAATAAAAATATATTACATCGGACAATGGTATAGGAAACCACACGTGTTGGAGGTGCTAATTGTAACCGCAGATAAACCCAAGATATGGGTTCAATTAGGCTTACTGAATTTGTTTGTTGGGGGGGGGGGTGAAAGACAGCTTTAATACCAACAAAAGGAAAAATCATTTTTGTAGCCAAGTAATACAGATTTTATGCAGTCCGCGTTTTCGCAGTCTCTCGGACTTAGTATCAATTTGTTTGAGAGTGGGGGGGGGCATATGTTGCTCCTCACACATCCGTATTGCAGAACTTGACTCAATGCGTGGTAAAATCACACTTTGTGCTAACTTTAGTTTGTCTTTCCTAATGCTTTGATGCACGTATTAACAAATTCCAGTTACGTTAAGCAAGCAACCTACCGTTATCATCAGTAAATAAACGCTTGTCTTCTTATGTGCAGCTTCGTTTCTTTTCAAATTTCCGTTAAGTAGACGTCAGTTTTAGTTTGAGGCAAAAGTGTGTAAGAAGAGGCACAATCGTAAAAATTTTAAATAGTAGCCCTGCCAACCTTGTCCCTTGAATTCACATTGTTAGAAGAAGAGTACAGAGCAACAACTAAATTATCTAGGTAAATTGCCCCTCTTGCCGTCGTGGGACATTTAACCCTGTTTTGTTTTGTGATCCCTAAAAACTAAAACAAAAAACAAAACTGGCCAACAACGAAACGAGCCATTTTCACAACCACATTGTTTATGTTTATGTTTATGTTGTCAGCATTTTGGCCGGCTGCTTATTGATTGATTGATTGTTTTATTGACTTTATGGGGCTACAAACCATTCACTCACATACTATACTAAACTGACTGACTTAAATCGAAACCAAATGACCAACAGAAGGCCACACAACAGCAGCAACGATAACGGCCGGCTGCTTACAGCGAGGTAACAATGGCGTTTAAATAATGCATTTTTCCCAGTCATTGATTCCTTAAGTCTGGTCTAACAATGACGGATGTAGCAAAGGAATCATCACCCAGCAAATTAAAGTTAGAAGTTTTGAGCATAGTAGGTACTGACTCAGTTCCCCGCTCGTATTACCAATCATATCAAATAATAGATTTATCACACTTGTTGTAAATGTCTGTATACAGCCACTTAACCGCGTAATTGCAGTCTCATTAAGGCAGGTGACGTTAAGTGCACGGTCCGAAATGTTTTTTTGCGAATGGACTCTTGAACGGAAATGTGAAAATTTTTATATTAGCGAGACATTTTTATTTTTATTTTTGTTTGCTGCTATTGATTTAAACTACAAAATGCTGTTTGTTTTTCCTTTTTTGAACCATCACTTTCACTGCTATCTTGACCTTCGCAACTAAGCAACTGTTCGGATACTACTGTTTCTGCAGGAGTAGAATTTTAGAGTATAATGTTGACAAAAAATATCTTCGAATAGCCTCTATTGAAAGCAGAGCAGTTGTAAGCACAATTAATGGCACCACCAATCTTGAAAGGCTAATCACAAACCCAACATTCACTTTTACGTTAAAACGTATGAAACAATAGAGATCAATAGATTTACCTCCAATGCAACACGAGTCAATGGGACATCTCTACGCATGATAGGTTAGAGATCATGCGACTATTTTCTTTGTAAGTCTAGTGTTGTCATATTGTAACACTTTTCCGTAAACATCACACGGTTCCACCTCCCTTACGTTTTAAAATCTGATCACAAGAGTGTATAAAACTCGATCCTACCTTTACTGAAGGACCATAAACATTTTGAGGCCGTTTTTCAGATGAAGGAGTGTCTTTCATCGAAGATAAATCCCTATGAAAGACATTTCCTACGATGTTTGCGTAGCGACATCCATGTGTAGTTGTAAAAATGATCATATTTAAAAGACTAATAAGCTGCACATAATTCCCACCACTCTCATTCTGTTTGTCCTAATTTCTGCCGGAAGGGTACTGTGGGCGATGGTCACGTGACCAGCGCTCTCGACCAATCAGAGAGGTGGCTACATATTACTTAAAAATAATTGTTCGTTTAGTTCCAATTCCAACTGCGCGAGGGCCAACCGGAAACGTGCTCCGCTCACGTGACCGACTCTTGACCAATCAGAAAGCAAGCAGCCCTTACATATTACTTACATTCGGCTGTAATCGTTGTTTTCAACCTTCAGATGATGTAGACTCCATGCAAAATTTACTAAAAATAAGTGTAATTCACTATAAAGATGCATAGTCATACTATACACTAACCATTATTCGTGGTCTTAACTGTGAAGTTATAGATGAGGCAATAAGAATTAGTATTGTGGAAGTAGCCTGTCTGGTCTAGAAATTCAGAAACTACACGGTTAATTGCATGTTAAGCGGTAATAGTTAATCGGAAATGATGTACTGTAATGGCATATATCTTCCTAGCGTAATTCATCCATGCTAACCATAAAATGCATTGTTATTGCTAAAGAAATTCGCCATACAATCATCAGGAAACAACAAATGAACAAAATGAGAATTATTTATCTCAATGTGCAGAATTATTATTTGGCTCCTATTTGCAAGTAATTAGTTATTTTTAACTAAATACGGATGCAAACCTACTTACGTTGCCTTTTGCATCTGTATTTAAATAACCAATTTCGAGCCCATTGGCCTTCCATCTAGTTATTTTTAGTTTGCATTGCAAGAAATTATTCGACTAGAAAACTAAAAAAAAATCTAAAAAAAATCTACATATATCTGGCTTTCAGAACTCTTCCATACTAAATATATGATGCTGCTGTGAAATTAAAAAAATCCACCAAAACCATCGACAAACAACATGAGAATTGTTTATCGGAAAGGGTAATTTGTGTAGAAACAATACTTGGTTTCTTTCTGCGAGTAATTAGGTATTCCTCGTTTGCTTTTAAAGAATCGATTTGACTTACAAAATCTTAAAACCACAAAATCATAAAATCACATCAGTTAACAAAACAACTTATATCTACATAAATTCAAGGCCGAAAACATTTTAAAATTCAAAAGTAAAGCTTAAGAAAGGTTACAAACAAAAACGTTAAGAAACCAGAACATGGTAAGTAAAAAAAATGACTTTACATGCAGCTGCCAAAAGTCGTGTTATCTAAACAAAAAACAATAAATTGTAAGCAAAATATCTGCCAAGTTTAACGTCTGGTTATGAAAAACTAGCCAAGTTTCTACTTATCAGACATACAGTGCAACTTTAAAATTAGCCGCATTGCAAGCCTTTCATTTGAATAATCCAAGAACCACAACCAGCATCAAAATACGCTCTAGTTCATTGTTGTTGTTATTGTTGCTGTTTCTTTATTGTATTAAACAACACGAAGCGAACGAATTGTCCCTCTCATCATCAGAGGCCGATAAACCAGTTTGGATTTATGCTCCACACAAACAATCAACAATGTAACGAAATAACTCTACAATCAGACAATAAATTAGTATTACAAAACGCTTAAGCGTATAAAATACGGATGTAAGCCTTAAAAAACTTTAAAGCTTTAAAGGAACAGATATTGGAAAAAGACATGTAAGTCATCAGCGTCGCACTAATACGTGTAAAAGAATCTCCAGCGACCCAAAAAACAAGCTGGAGCTTCTTTTACACGTATTAGTGCGACGCTGATGGCTTACATGTCTTTTTCCAATCTCTGTTCCTTTAAAGCTTTAGGTTTTTTAAGGCTTACATCCGTATTTTATACGGTTAAGCGTTTTTTATACTAATATCCTTTATTTTTTTTCTTGTTTCAGCAAGAATAACACAGACAAGAACACTGTAATCACCTTAAAATAACTGTTATAAGAGAGTCTTTTCCATGGGTGATTCATTTTATGCTGCTAAGAATGACTTTTGCACCCTATTTCATGTTTTTAGCTTGATCTGTAAAAATTTGTTACCCAAACCCCTGGGAGGCATCACCGGGGCCGATCTGTGCGGCCGTGCGTTCGCCGGTGGGGGGTACTGAAAGCACTTTGGGGTATTTCATAGGGGTCCATGGCTGGTTTGATTTTTACTGTTAAGAAAGACTTCTGCACCAAATTTATGTTTTCTGCAAAACTTCTGCAAAAATTTGTTACTTCACTTAATAATTTCTGCCCAGTGCTCTACAATAACAATTGTTCTACTGACCAGAATACTGCAGTCGCATGAAAATCGTGTTCAAAAGGCCCTGGTCGGTGTTAATACCTATATTTTAAGCTATACAAATTGAAAATCGGTTCATTGGTTCGGTCTCTAGGTGAGAGCAAAAGTTTTAGCCCATTTGGTTTTCCGTGTCAAGAATATTGTAGTTACATTAAAATAGCTTGAGAAAGGCCGTAGGCCTTATCCATACCTACGTTTTAAACTCTAGAACTTGAAAATCGGTTCATTGGTTCGATCTCTAGGTAAGGGCAAAACTTCTAGCCCATTTGGCTTTCTGTGTCAAGAATATTGTAGTTACATTAAAATAGCATGCGAAAGACCCTAGGCCTTGTCCGTACCTACGTTTTAAGCTATATAACTTGAAAATCGGTTCAGTGGTTCGATCACCAGGTGAGGGCAAAGAGTCCCAACAGTGCTCTACTATAATAATTGCTCTGCCGACGAGAATACTGCAGTCACATCAAAATTGGGTTCAAAAGGCCCTGGTCGGTAATAATACCTACATTTTAAGCTATACAAATTGAAAATCGGTTCACTGGTTCGGTCTCTAGGTGAGAGCAAAAGTTTTAGCCCATTTGGCTTTCCGTGTCAAGAATATTGTAGTTACATTAAAATTGCCTGCGAAAGGCCCTAAGCCTTGTCCATACCTTCGTTTTAAGCTATAGAACTTGAAAATCGGTTCAGTGGTTCGATCTCCAGGTCAGAGCAAAGAGTCCCAACAACAACAACAACAACAACAACAACAACAAGAAATGGCCATGCTGTGGACGCCGGAGGGTTCAAATTATTGTTGTTATTAAAATTTGTAATGCGGAAAAATAGTTACGACACGACCCCAAATAACGAATTACGTTGGTCTATGGCAATTTTGGGCGAAACTATAGGAGTTCAAAGTTGACGTTTAACATGGAAGTTCATTCCGAGGCTTACATAAGGACCGCTACCGCGGTCCTTGATCTGTTCTCGGCATAAAAACGATTTGCAAACTGCTAAATCTTGGTAAAAAATCGCGGAGGTTCCGATTTTGGTGACAACAGAAAGAATTCATGAACCATACTGTGTTATACACCACACCAACAACTACAGTTAGATTGCAATTTTGCAGTGGCTCAACAAAATGCAAGCATCGGAGTGTAAACATTAATTGTAAATTGACTATACGTAATTCACACAAAAGATATTTTAATAAATAATATTTAACAATTTTTCGACAAAATTCACTACATTCTAAAAAAAATAAGGCATAACCGAACCATTCAAGTAAAAGAAACATTACATTCTGCCAAGTTTTAAAGTTGAGTTGTATGTCGAATGAGTAACAACTTGGCTATTTTTTTGATTAGTATTAAAAAAACGCTTAAGCGTATAAAATACGGATGTAAGCCTTAAAAAACTTAAAGCCCTAAAGGAACAGATATTAGAAAAAGACATGTAAGCCATCAGCGTCGCACTAAT